>BQNB010035457.1:0-50860 GCA_026074375.1 Tanacetum coccineum | reverse complement strand
ATTTAGCTAAAGCAAATAATCAATTCGATCTAGCTAAATAAACCTTTAAGCTTCACGCCTCATGAGTCGACCGGTACCAAAAGCAACACAAAATACAACAAACTGTTAAAACAAAACATTTTCTAACAATTACCATTTGCAAATTCTATTACCTACTTGGCCCAATATATCATAAACCAAACACAACCTATACTAAACAAATGCAAGCCAAATTGCAATAACGTGGCCCAATCAACCTAGCAAGGCCTAAATGAAAAACGATTCTACAAGCTAAATGTGGGTCCAGAAATCGAATTAATAAGTCAGTTTTAATAAGCCAAATAAGCCTTAACTCTTCAGAATAAGCCAAACACAAATAAGATACTAAAGTCTGATCCTAAAGTCGAATAATCAATATGAGATAAGCAATTATAATTGAATAAGCTCTCGCTTTTCTTAAACGAGACAAATAACTATTTAAGCACTACAAATAAGCAATCAGAATAAGCCAGGAGTATTAAACAAACAAGATAAGTTCTTCTAATAACAAAATAAGCACTAAAACAAGTAAAACTTAAACCAAGTCAATAAGCTAACACGACTATAAGCTAAAACGAGATTTAAACTAAATCTACTTTATAAGCCAATACAAAAACAAAATAAGCACTCATAAGCAATGAAATCAGATTCTAGAATTCTAAATAAGCACTTAAACGATTCAAATAACTACTTAAATAAGCAAATAAGCAAACGAAATACATCTAAACAATATAAGCTCATTTGAATTCAAATAAGATATTTAGGAGCTTATTAAATCAGATAAGATGAGCTTCTAAGAACTCTAAATAATAAAGCAAGAAAATAAGCTATATCCGAGCTTATTTAAGCTTATTATATTGAAAAGTCCATAAAAGCTTATAAGAATGATTCAAATAAGCTTTAGAGAGCTTATAGGAGTCGATCTTTAAGCTTTTAAGGAGTTTTGAGATTAATAAGCTAAGGAAATAAGCTCAACAGATTAGCTTATTTGATTAAGAAAACATACAAAAAGAAAAAGAACCAATAAGCATAAAATAATAAGCAAACCATGATTTCTATTAAGCTCATATAATATCTCAATAAGCTAAAGATTTAAACGAGTTACAATAAGCCAGAAATCAAAAAATAAGCTAATCTAGAAAACTAAAATAAGCTAAAAGTAAAGAGCTAAAACTTAAAACTAAAATTCCTCATGTCCAAACTTGAGGGGAGCGGGTGGGTTTTATAAGAGTAGGAGGGGTAATTTTGTAACTTTCATCCCAATCCATGAGTAATGAATAACCAATCATTGGCCTCTTTTCACGTACACACGGATTGCAGAGGATATGCAGAATGATCCAGCCGCTCCTTTTGCGCCATGTGGACTTTTAAAGCTGCTTGAATAGTACGCTAATTCTCGTCCTTTGATTATTTCAGTGTATATGAATTGAGATAGCAAATTAGCCTTGCCACGTGTTTTCTTCGAATGATTTTCTTTAAATGGGCCTTCAAAATATTTATTTCATTAGCTTCTCCAAAATCTTCATCACCGAATTACCTTCAAGGACCTGAGATAAAACATGTTAAAAAGTCAACAATAATGTTGAGTAAATCCATAGAGTTTATATATATAATAAATTCCGAACACAAGTATCATTTCTCAAACTCATCAAGACATAACGATGTGGATCAGACAAAGTTATAGGGGGATTATTATAAGCCTCATGACATTAAACGTTATCATATAATAAAAATGCCCACTATACACCCTCGCTATGAGTGCATATTACTCTCTATACAACGCATCCGTAGTGTCATTTTCCCGACACATGACGATAGCCAGTCGTTACGGATTGGAGGTGGCAACCTCCAAATAGTACTATTTCATGTATAAGCGTCTACCATTACCCGATAGTTAACAATTCATGATTTCCGCGGGTCTTTTATCTAGCGAGTTAAGCTAACTTATAATAATCAAGGCTACTAGCATACATTCGGGTCCCTTGTGTTCTATTTTTAAAAACAAGCATGTTATCACCCTCGTGGGTTTATAAAACAATTAAAGTATTAAAATGCAAGGCTATGAACTCACTAGTGATGTCGAAAGAGAATAGCGATATGAATAAGAACTTCGGGAGTAGGCGAGTCGATCAACCAAGACCTATACAATTAGTAACGGGTCTTAGGTTTCTAGTCGGTAATAATTAACGAGAACTCATAAATAAAGTAAATATATATGTATACATGTAGTTAACATGATGATCAAGTTTATATGATGTAAGTATTTTAAACTTAAGCTTTTACATATTTTTAATTTGCCACTTTTAGCCATTTCAACTAGTATTGTCCATATTAGCCCAAAGCCCATTAACCAAGTCCATTAAGCTCTTTTATAGATATTATCATTTTAAGACCAGGTCTTAGTCTATTTATAGTGTCCAAGTGAGTTGGGCCAAATGCTAAGTCCATATAGTCCATTTTGTTTCATTGGGCCTAGTGGTCCAATAAGCCTTACGGGTCCATTTTAGCTAGTATACAACTTTTATTATAAGTTTTTGGGTTCTCGGTTTTGGGATACTTTTATTATCAGTTTATTATCCTTTTAAAACTCCCAAGAAGTGGGTCCTACCACCTCGGGTTCTAGTCATAAAACCATTTTACATAATATAGAGTTCGGGTTTTTAGGAAAATTTGTATACTTTTGTGTTACGAAAATAGTTGTAATTTATAAACCATAAATATTATAATTTATATATTTATATGCTTGACTCCATATTTAAGTCCACTTTATAGATGTAAACCCCTTTTAGTTCATCTTTTAGTCATAAATATACTTATAGTTACTTTTATACATAAAGGTCATGTTACAATTTCTGATTGAAATTTCACTTTTACCATTTTTAACACCATTTACAAATCGTAAAGATTTGGTTGACCATCCAACTGATTTAGAATCTACATGACTTTAGCTACAACCCATAGTTTTCACTTTTTAAATGTTTCAGTTCGTAAATATGACTTTTTAAACAATGTGTACAGCATGTCTAGAATTGACTAGTTTTAGTGTTTTGATCATAACTCATTCATTATTTACTCTTTTGGAATCATCCAATTTGCCAAATGTTCATAAGAGATTTATTTATGACCTTATGATATCAAATCCAACCTCAAACTTACTGAGTTTTATAAAACTTACTGTTCATTACAACCTATGAATTTTATACTTTTCTCACTAGTTTTAATGGTCATTCTTGTTAGATCTAACCTAGATCTATGCATGCATTAACACTTTTATTCCTTGATCATCATACATCATACATATACATATACATTTGGAAATCAAAATAAAACATAACAAGACTCATTAAATTTTACCACAAGAAAAGTGTAGACAATGATCAAATGATCAAAATAAGAATAAGCTTGATGAAAGTTTTAACTCCAAGCTTAATCTTCACCCAAAAATACTTATGACCAACATTTTATTTACCCAAAACTCTTATAAAAACCTTCTTATAACTTCATCCCCAACTTGTACAAAAACCTTCTTGAAAAACCTCTTTTATCACCTCAAAAATATAGGGATTACACTAGGTAGTCATATTCACTAGTGTTCTTGTTGTTTGATCTTCAAAAAAAATATAATTTGGTGTTTATGTTGGTGTTGGTGGCGTCTAAGGGTGCTAGGGAGAGAGCAAAATTCAAATTTTGAGTATAAAATATGAGTTTTGTGTGTGTGTTTGATGGTCAAAGTGAGCTTATATAAGCTTAGACCAAAAATGCCAAGTGTTTAATTGGTATGGCAAGAATCAACACCAAGGGGACACCTAGTCCCTTGGTTGATCCGCCCCTATGGGGTGATAGATAAGTGGGATGAGTAGTTTGCTACTTGTCCCATTATTTGTAAATACGGGTATTATCAAAGTCCGATATTTAAAAAGGTACGCTACGTAAAGGTTTTACGTAAAATACGAAAAATACGCGTAACACGAAAAATAAAAACGAATGTAATAAAATTGTTTCTATGGCATTTTGAAAATATAAGCGTCGATGCTTAACGTAGAATTCGTCGGTTAAACGTAAATTACAAATATAAGTCCTAGTTCTCCAGGTTAGTCGTGAGTTCATATCTCAACATAAAAATGAAAAATATAATTAATACTCGAGAATAAAATAATGACCTGAAATTGACGGATTGTCACATATTTGGAAGAATTGCACGTGACTTGGGCTTATTTGGAGAAGAAACGGACAAGACTACGGACCTACACCAACATTGATCAAGAATTTCTCTATAGTGGCTGGAGACGGCGTCACAAATACAACGTGACGCCGTCACCACGAAGATCAAGACGGCGTCACAAGATTCCACGACGGCATCAGAGCATACGACCCAGCCTATTATCTAGAATATTCTCTTTCATGACGGCGTCAAGATTAAAACGCGACGCCGTCACAACATTTTTCCAATATATACAAACCTGAATTTAGGGTTTTAAGTGTGTAACTTTAGAATTAAAAGAGGATACGAACCCTAGTTCGTTTAGCAGCTGTTAGGAACGAATTTAGGGCCTAAAAACCCTATTGTACTTCCTCCAACTCATGTTTTAATCAAGTAAGTTTTATTTATTCATTCAATATGTCTATGTGTTGTTTGATCTATCTATGCTCTTGCTTTATCTTTAATATGCTTGGCTAAACCTTCTAATGTGTTTATTTATGATTGTATGAAACCTAGAATGTAGATGTTAGTGGTGTTGCTTCTTGTGATAGATGTGCATGTTAGGCTCTAGAAAACCAGCTTTTGTCTGTATCGCTGTTGATATGTCTAGGGAAACATGATTGTGTAGAAAGGATACCATCGGGTAACAGTCTTCACACTACCTTGCCCCCTAATATAATTGATCCACTTTTAATATATTTCACATGCACTTAGTGTACTTCTAGGGGCCATGTAATAGTCTTCATACTACCTTACGTGTGCGTTTCACTAGCGGAATACTAAGTTGACAGCTGGTTCGTGTAATTTGTTCATGACTTAGGAAATAGTTACACAGATCATCACAAGGGTGACAAGGCAACAACACTAGGAGAAGCAATCTAGGGAGTAATCATGATTAAATAAACACAGTCTTTTATCTTATTATTATCACTAGTAGCGTAGATTTATATTTAGTTTAATAGCTAAAACCAACAATCTCTCCAATATATGATTTACTTGCTTTCTATAAAAATACAAAAATAATCTTCCCTCAACCCTTAGAATTTTGTTAGACCATGATCAAGCCTTCCCAACCTATTCCTCAAGTGAACGATAACAACCCCTCGATTCTTGCCTATACTACTACTACAACGATTAGGTGCTCTGCCTAAGGTGTTATAAAACTTCTTGTAGAAGTCATATGACGACCGCATCAGGGTGAGCAAAAGTTTGCTTGGTGAGATTCCTGGAGTTGTGATTGGTGAGAGTGCCGGAGAGGTATTTGGAGATGATGGAGGAGCCATTTGGTAATTGGTTAGAGGTGATAATGCATGGTATGGGGGTAATGATGGACGAGGGTTGTTGAAGCAACAAGGCCTGACGCTCATCCTAGCGATACATTTGAAATTGTTGACTGATTTCTTTTTCTTTTTTGAGCTTATTCATTGTTTGTTTTGGATGGTCACTTGAGTGTAATGGTGTTTGGCACATGTAGTATATTTATAGTCACATTTTGAAAAAAATAAATGCTTTACTTCTCAATTTGGAAAATATCTAATCATTAGATATCCTAAGGTCAACCTCTAAGAGCTAATGGCTGGTATAAGATATAATTGGTATGAAAAGGATGAGTTAGAAGTTTAAAATTCGTATTAAAAAGAAACTTTGCATAGTGTTGCCGGTTCTTCCAATTCCATTTGCAGAATGGAACCGGTTTGATTTTCAATAGAACCAGCGACAACAGATGTTGCAGAAAACAATTTCTAATGTGTGCCGACAATGTAGAGGTGCAGTTATCTCGGCTCAAAATAAAATATATATGAGCTAACCCTAAGTCTCCTTGGTTTAATGTTGCTACGATTGAATGTACCCGGAAGATACACATTAATTGTGTATTTCCTTTAGCATTCAAGAGACATGTTATGATGCATGAAAAACGTTTTTATTTTTGTATTAAGCAATGCAAGAAAATTTATTTTGTAATTGTTCTACTTTGTGAGAATGTTTTAGCAAACAAAATATGCTTTCGAGATTCTTATGAAATAAGATTTTCATGATGAAAGTACATATAGTAGATATATATACTAATAGTAGAGTGCTTAAAAATTCTCGAAAGTTTTGAGTGCAAGAAATAGAAGCCTAGACTCAGAGAGAAAGAATGGAGATACATACCTTTGCGTATTTTAGGCGTTGGGTTCCATGAGACCGAGACCTAGTCTAAGAAGGTTAAAAGGTTCTCGTTTGAGGGGTTTAGTTAGAATATCGGCTATGTTTTCCTTGGAGGAGACCTTCTCAATTGAGATGTTCCCCTTTTGGACATTGTCACAAAGGAAGTGATGACGGATTTCAATATGTTTGGTACGAGAATGGAGAATGGGATTTCTACTTAGGTCGATGGCACCTTTATTATCACAAAGGACGGGTATATCATCTAGGACTATGTCAAAGTTAACTACTGTTAATAATAAGATTTCACTAACAAAAGACGATCCGGAGGTCGGGGAGGATAGAAATGAAAGTAAGCCATTTTATTAGAGAGAGAAAGGAAAGAGTGTGTGTGTTTTCTAGAGAGAGTAACAACACATACTTATGAGACAAAATGTTTTTCCTCACCCCTCCATGGAAGTACGGAGGGGGTATGTATAGTCCTAGTGACACCTAACAGTTGTAACTTATTATTATTAGTCCCTACGTGTCACGCTATAACTAAACTATTGTAATTCCAGATATGTCACCATATTTTAAGGCTAACAATATTCCCCCAATATGTGGACATACGGAATTACTTACAATGTTCCTATCAGGTACAAATGCAACACAAATAAAGTCTTCCATAGCGCTTCCAAAGCTGAAGATGTCTTCTGAGTTCTCCTTGTCTTGAAACTTGTACTCCAGCTTGGATCTTCAGTGTCTTTACTTGTACAGGAACCATTGTAGTATGCATGAACTGGATTAACTTCCCCCCAGTTCATGCAACATGTCTTGAAAAACTTTCTTCATAGACTCCTTTTTGGCAAAGTTTCTGAATCAGCTTCCCCCCAAACCAACATCCCTATCTTAAGCAGATTTTGAAACTTTATTGTAGCTTGAACCATCTTCTACTTATCATTGACGTGCACATCGGAAATTTGTAGAAGTCAAACCACACCAACGGCCACTGCTTCTTGTCATTAGGGCTTGGTGAATATTCGTTCGGGGGTGCATGCGAGAAATCAGCAACAATTCTTCTCACGTATGTAGAATACTTCATAAACCATACTAAGTAAAGTAGTCTACACTACTTCCCCCTGGAAGTTGACATGGTAACATCAAAGTCAACTAAGTCCCGGATGTACACATTTTCCCCCATGATGGTTGCGAACTCTCGGAAGCATCATTGTCGTGTACGCCCATATACTCGAGAAGTTCTTGTCTTAAGCACAAATCTTGAAATCCAAACAAAGCATTACCCTCTTGTCTTCAGAAACCGTAGAGGAAATGAAGCAAGAATCAAGAAAACTTGGTATAATCAAGGTCTTGTATATGAATGTCGTTGAAGAACTTTGAAACTTGTACTTAGACTGTGAAGTACCATTGTCTTGGAATGGGACAATAATATCCCGTGAGAATTGCTGATTACATCTCAACCTTTAAACTCTCTGGCTAACTTACCAACCTCGTATTCTGTCGGCTATTGTTGTGATCACTTGGTGAAGTAAACCCGATATACCAAACTTGAAAATGAAGTAAAAATCCACCTTATTTGTTACTTAAGCTTGCAAATTGTTGTTGTTGAATAATGGCGCAGATTTAAATCTATAAGTACTCTATACCCAACCAAAAAAGTATAAGAAGTACAACACCTCTTGAAATTATCCACATCGTCTTTTGCGTGTGACACTGAGTACTACAATATAACTTCTTTAAGTAATAGTTAACCAGGTCTGCAACCAACCACCCCTGACTTCTGGTAACTAGATAATTCAAGTCTTAATCATAAGCTGTATACGTTTAAGCAAGTCATCAATCGATAGATTGGGTTTAAAGAGAAGGGGTAGCAAATAGAAGGAAGTCTCGATGATGAAATAAGTAGACGCCTTCGTGAAACCTACTTATATCTCAAATAAGGGATACAAAATTAACTTCATAATCACTTGATATCGTAGTCCGAATCTTTAGCCGTTTGTCGTTTTAGTGAATCTTTTCAGGATCGTTTTGGCATTAAGTGTTATGTTTGCTTTGGTGTTTATGATTTGATTTGTATTGATGATCAGATTCCTAAATTCAGTTACATGCCCAAAGTCGGTCACATGCCCACCTGATGCGCGGATCGACACATTTCAAAACATAAAATTTCCTTAAACAGTGTCATGTTTCGCTTGGCACATTTCAACATATTTCGCTTAAGAAATAGACCTGCATATTTTGCTTGAAATCCACACATTTCGCTTGGTTTAAGGAAATTACACATTTCGCTTGGTTTAAGAAACATGTTTCCCTTGAGAAGAAATTGCACATTTCCTTGCACATTTCGCTTGAAATCTTCCAACATGTTTCGCTTGAAGAAATTTTGACATATTTCGCTCGAAATGTGACTTGACCTGCATATTTCGCTTAATAATACATATTTCGCTACAAAATATATATTTTGCTCCCTACAAGAACACATTTCGCTCCCTTCAAACGTGTTTCACTGCCTTCAAAACACATTTCGCTTCCTTCAAACATGTTTTGCTTCCTTCAAAACACATTTTGCTGTCTTTAAAAATTCTTCAAAAACCCGCAATTTTTTTATCCAAAAACGTGTTTTGATACCCAAATAAGTTGCTAGTACATATAAGACTAACAAAAGTACAAGTTGGTCGTCGTAAAACACACGTTTTAGATCAAAAAGTAAGGTGCGTTCGGTTGGAGTTTTTACCCAAAAAAAAACACCATGAACACCTCAAAAATCTGCAAACCACGAATACCGTATGCTCTTAGGCTCCGATGTCAATTGTTAATAATAAGATTTCACTAACAAAAGATGATCCGAAGGTCGGGGAGGATAGAAATGAAAGTAAGCCATTTTATTAGAGAGAGAAAGAAAAGAGTGTGTGTGTTTTCTAGAGAGGGAAACAACATACACTTATGAGACAAAATGTATTTCCTCACCCCTCCATGGAAGTATGGAGGGGGTATTTATAGTCCTAGTGACACCTAACTATTGTAACTTGTCATTATTAGTCCCTACGTGTCACACTATAACTAAACTATTGTAATTCCAGATATGTCACAAGATTTTAAGGCTAACAACTAGGTCTTGTTTCATCTATGAAGCTTGTTGGCAAGCTTTCTTGGTAGAAACATATTCGGATTCGGTGGTGGAAATGATTAGGGCGGTTTGCTTCTAAGAGAACCACGATGCGAGGCAACATCCCATGAATGGGCACACACCGCTTGTGCTTTTGCGATCGACATAGTCTCTCGCATGATCGGAGTTGGCGTAAACAATGGTTTCTACCCCCGTTCCTTTGGGATACAATAATCTTAAATGATTTGTTCCCTTAATGTATCTAAAGATCCTTTTTACCACTTCTAGATGAGAGGTTTTGGGAACTTCTTGAAAATGTATGCATAGACAAACACTAAACATGATGTCCAACGACTAGCCGTTAGGTAGAGAAGACTACCAATCGTGCCATGATACTTTGTGTTGTCAACGGGTTCCCCGTGTTCATCCCTGGTGAGTTTGGTTTCGAATGAGATAGGAGTTTGGATTGGTTTGGAGTCTTTTAGACCAAATTTCTTAGCATATCCTTGATGTATTTAGATTGGTTGAAAAATATGCCATCTTTTAGTTGTTTGATTTGTAACCTAAGGAAGAAGTTCAATTCACCCATCATGCTTATTTCAAACTCGTCGTGCATGATTTTTGAAAAATCATCACAAAGGTCTTGACAAGTTGATCCGAAGATGATGTTGTCCACGTAGATTTGGACAATGATGATATGTGAATCCTTTTACTTGGTAAATAGAGTGTTATCTACCAAGCCCATGGTGTATATATGGTCAAGGAGAAAGGCCTTGAGTCTATCGTACCAAGCTTTGGGTGCTTGTTTAAGACCATAAAGAGCCTTTTTAAGTTTAAAGACACGGTTAGGTTTTTCAAAGCCGGGAGGATGAGCAACATAGACTTCTTCATATATAAAACCGTTTAGGAAGGCATTTTTGACGTCCATTTGAAAGAGTTTGAAGTCATCTGCACAAGCATAAGCAAGGAAGATTCTTATAGATTCTAATCTTGCTACAGGAGCATAAGTTTCATCAAAATTTATTCCTTCTTGTTGGTTGTATCCTTGTGCAACAAGTCTAGCTTTGTTTCTAGATACGACACCATTTTCATTTAATTTATTTTTAAAGACCCATTTATTACCTATTATGGTTTGGTTATCGGGTGGAGGAACAAGACTCCAAACATCGTTTGTTTTGAATTGGTTTAATTCTTCTTACATAGCCATGGTCCAACTTTCATCTTGTATGGCTTCTTTGATATTTTTGGGTTATATGGATGACACGAAACAAAATAAGTTACTTTGACTTTAGACTTGAGATCTTAAGGTTCTTTCATTAAGCTTACCTATGACCAAATCTATGTGATGGTCTTTGGTTTCCTTGATGTTAACAATTTCTTTGTTTAATGGATTTTCCTTGATTTCTATGTCTTCTATTTGGTTTTCTATGATTTGACTTTAAATTATATTATCATTTACTAAAGGTGATGACTTAGGAGGTGGACTTACGTCGAATCTAACATTTAGAGATTCTATGACCCTCATGGTTTCTTTATTTAGAATTACATATGCTTTACTATTAGGTGAGTAACCAAGAAATATGCCTTCGGTAGATTTTGGGTCAAATTTGGTGAGATAGTCCTTAGTATTAAGAATGAAACATTTACTACCGAAAACCTTAAAATATATAAAGGGCTTTTTACCTTGAAAAGCTCGTAAGGATTTTTTCCGAGGAAAGGTCTAATTAAGATCCTATTCAAGATATATGTGGAGGTGTCAACGACATTACACCAAAACTTTTAAGGGATTGATTGTTCATTAAGCATGGTTATACTTATTTCTTGTAAAATACGGTTTTTACGTTCAACTACCCCATTTGATTGTAGAGTATGAGGAGCCGAAAAGTTATGAGTGATCCCATTAGCATCATAAAATGCTCCAAATTGTACTTTATTATCAAATTCCCGACCATGACCGTGCGGATTGAGGCAATAGGACAACCTTTTTGTACTTGAATCTTTTTACTTAAAATTTCAAAGTGATCAAAAGCGTCATTTTTGTGTTTTAAAAATCTTGTCCAAGTGTATCTTTAGTAGTCATCGACAATGACCAAAGTGTAGAAGTTACCTCCATAACTTTGGACGGACGATGGACCAAACAAGTCCATATGAAGAAGTTCTAGACACTTAGTTGTTGAAACCATGTTTTTAGCCTTATTGCTTGCGTATACATGTTTTCTAATGTTGTAAGCGTAAAAAAATGACTTTCAAATTTTAGTTTAGGCAAGTTTCTAACAATCTCTTTAGATGATAGTGATTGAATAAGTCGCATATTGGCGTGACCCAATCTTCGATGCCATAAGGTCAAAGTATCATCTATCGATGTTAGACAAAGACTATCTTTGGGAGAGTTTCCCATTTTCATTATATAAAGACCATTTTTCCTAATCCCTCTTCCTAGGGTAATGTCGTCTTTAAGTATTTCACTACCAGTGTTACTAAATAGTACTTTGCATTTTTTATCACATATTTGTCCTATACTAAGTAAGTCAAAGCTAAGATTTTCTACATGGCTAACATCATGAATAGTAAGAGAGTTATGAGTGATTGTACCTTTTCTGACGATTTTGCTTTTAGTGTTGCTTCCAAACACTACCTTACCTCCGTCTATAGCTTTATAGGACGAGAAGAGATCTTTCTAGCTTGACTTTTAGTCGAACCTAAAATCACAAAACAACTCAAGCATTTGGTCCCCAATATCTCATGGGTCCATTAGTGCTATACATGTCATTTGGTTGGTTCATGTATGGGTATGGAGGACAAGATCCCCATAGACCAAAGTTAGGGGTTTGAAACTGATAGCTTTGTTGTGTTGAATAATCCCAACCAACTTGATGGTAATCGCTTTTTGGATATAGTTTGTTGGTTCTTTTATGGGGCGTTTTAGGATGTGTTTGGATTTTACTTTTCCCAAATCCTTAACTAAGTTTAAGGATTGGTGTTTGTTTTAAATTCTTTACAGAAGTGTTTGACAATGGTTTTCTAGTTATTTGTACTACATTATTTTTCTTTACTATATTAAATTCCAAAGTTTTAGTACCTTCTGCAGAGAGTCGGTTCTGTTCGATTGAACTGGCCGGTTTTCTTATAGAGGGAACCGGCAATGCCGGTTCTACAACAAACATTTCTTTGTCTACAAGACCTTAATTTTTGGTTTTAGTGTTGCTAGTAGAGGCTATGTCTTATGTGAATCCAATACCATGCTCATCTTTTTGTGTTTTTTGTTTTTCAAGCATTTCTTTAAAAAAGATACTACTATTTAGGAAACTAGCTAGTTTTAATGATAGTGAGCTAATTTAGATTGGAGGTCGTCACATGATTCACATTTGAGACATGCTACTTTGTTCCTTTCTAGTTGTTCACCCTTTTTCTAAGGTCACGAGTTTTGTTTCTTAACAATTCGTTTTAGCCCTTAGGTGTTTATTTTTGTTGAGTATCCTAAGACTAATTTTGCATAACTTGTTATACTCATTTTGTAATAATTCACTATCTAAAGATGAACTACTATAGTAGGGAGTGTCAGAGAGTACCTCATTGTTGTCAAGTGCCATGAGACAATTTTCTTCCTTCTTAGAACCATCTTCACTATCGCTCCAACACCCAACAACGAATGCCTTTTGATCATTGTAGGACTGTTTAGGACAATCACTTATGAAGTGATTTGGATCTTCGCACTTGAAGCACATATGATATTCTTTCTTCATTTTATCTTCCTTAATCTTCTAGAATTTCTTTTTGTCTTCATGAGGTTGGCGAACAAACTTTCCTCTTCTTCTAAAGAACTTTTTGAAATCTCTTACGGCCATGGCATATTCTTCATCGTCACTCTCCAAGCAAGATACTTCTTCATCACTTGAGACTTTTCTTGCCGTGAGAGCTAGTGACTTGTATTTTTCTTTCTTGACTTTAGAGATTGATGGTGTGTTTTTACAAGCTTTAAATTTATAATAACAAGAAATACTATTTTTTACTAAAAACACAACATTAGGGCAAGTATACCCTATTCGAGTGTAATATAGTTTATGGTAAGTCCAGGTCGATCTATAGGATTTGTAGTAATTCACATATCGTTTATCAAGTAACAAAGCTAAATGATTGTCACGGACCATATAGCTAAATGTGTGTAAAGTAGAGCAAGAAACATGATCCACATAACATAATAGATAAAGATAGAGTGAGACTTTATATAAACAAAGCATACAATTCATATATGACAGGTAATCATAATAATAAGCATATCTACCAATGATAACATAGAATCCTTTCGGCCTATATACTACATCATCATGAGTGCATTCGGAATGGTTTATATTAAATATGCATACATATGAATTCCTCCCAACCCGGTCAGTCAACATAAGAAAGGGTCTTAAACATTATTCTACTTGGGTTGTTTATCAATTTACTACAGAATTCTCACAAGTATGATATTGAATCATTATAGACAGATTATGCAAAATCAACCATTACATCTAGCCCTTTCGGCCTATGATAGTTGCAATAATCAATCAAAGGATAAACAAGGATCTAAGAAAAGATAACACCAAATTCATAAACATATATATTCACAAGTCATAGCAAAATTATCTAAATATTATTCATGTTTCACATATTCAAAACAAACAAAGAACACTACATCATAACCAAACTAATAGCCAATTGCTCCAACAAACAACCAACATCCAAACCTATTGAGATAACTCATGGGGCTTTCACCAACCCACTAGAAATTAAGAATACGTCACCAAATGGTGTGTTTGGTAATGGTTCAATATAGTGAAGGAATTAGAGATTTGTTGTGAATCGTCTAACCCTTGTGGTATAATGTGTTTATGATTTAGAAATATGGTGTTTGGGGTCTAGAAATGTTGGTGTTTCAGTGATGGTTCGCGATGGAGAGTGGTGGTCAGAGTGGTGGTAACACGGTGGTGAGAAAGGGTGTTTGGATCATTGTATCCTAAGATCCTCACCACTCCTCCTCTTCTCTAATGATAATGTGAGTTGTGTGTGTCGATATTTGTTATTGAAGTGTGTGAGAAATGAGAGAATTTTCTCTTAATTTATAGGTTGGGCAAGGGCAAAAGTGCCGAGCACTTCCTTGAGAAGTGCGGCTTACTTTTCTTCTTTAATGCGTAGATCTTTAATGCTGAGATGAAGTGCAGCGTACTTGATGTAGAAGTGTGTCGCACTTGATGTATTAACTGCTCTTCATTAACTCAGCCTGAAGTGCGGCGTACTTTGGGTAAAGTGCGGCGTACTTGGTACATTTTCAGCTCTTTGAGTTATTTTCTTCGTTTAAATTTCATATCTTCGCGTATTCTTCTATTTTCTTTCACAACACGTACCGTGAACCTATAACAACAAATATAGCATATTAAGTATCGAAAGTTCTTATTATTAACCAATAAATATACATAAAAGCACTGATAACGCTATTTAAAATATGTATAATTTGAGCGTTATCAAATTCTCTCACACTTAAACTTTGCTTACCCTCAAGCAAATCTAAGAAAAGAAATTTAGAAAGAAAATTCCTACATGACAAGACAGGAAAAAAGATTTATTGTATTATATATGGGGCAGGGGGTGTGGGTTTATGGAACTAGCACTTCACTCTAAGACTACTTACCGAGAGAACCTTATAATCAACAATGATAGCATAATTAAGTATCACAAAAGTCTTATTGCGAGCGCCAACAAAATATACTAAAAGCATCGATAAGACCATATTATCTAAAGATATGTAACTATTTGAGCGTTATGCAAGGCTCTCACACTTAAACTTTGCTTACCCTCAAGCAAATCTAAGAAAGAAATTTAGAACAGAAAATGTCCTACGAGAGAACAGACATAAGGAAAAAAGATCTTATTGTACGATATAAGGTATTATATGATATAGTATTAACCTATAATATATACTACTAATCATATACGTACACATACATAGTATAATATATATAGTATATATATAAATAATATATATATATATTACTATATAACCTACTCCCGGGCGAGCGATCGAGAATGTCCTTTTATTTTGAGCAAGAATGAAAAGGACATTTCAAAAATAGTTCTAGATTTTTTCAACTCTTCGACTTCACAGTTTTCTCAAGCGTAACAACCTCATTGATTAATGTGATTATAATATAAAATTTGTAAAAAAAAATCTAACAATGTAAAAAAATCTCCCCTTTTTGCAATATATGCTAAAATACTGAAATCTTCTATACAAATTAAAGAAGACATACCCAGAAACCTCGATTTTAAGCAAAGATTTTGTGAATCAAATTCTGATTATCATCTATCAAATTCACAATTCAAATGACTTGTTTCCTCGCGGCAATCAAAACAAAAATATGAACTCATTTTGCTCAAATTTAGATTTACACAATCTTTTTACAAAATAGCAACCTCTCAACGGAACTGGAGCCTATATGAACCGAGGATCGAGATTTGAGAAGACATTTATTTGCAGGCTAGATGGCGAAGGTTTTCAAAATGATAGATCTTTTAACTTTGATTCAGTTTTTTCAAGCGTAAAACCTCATTTTAATGTGATATAATTCTAAATGTGTAAAACAAATTAGAATCAATGTTAAAAAATCTCTTGTTTTGCAATAAAGATAATAATACTAATTACTTCAATACAATTTAAGGAATCCATTACCATAAACCGATTTAGCAATGATTTGTGAATGAATATTGTGATTTATTAGCTTTGATTCACTAATAAATGAATTTACTGCACAGACTCAAATCAAAAAATCAATGCGATCAACATTGCCTCATACGTATATTTACTCAATCTTCTCAAATAAAAACCCTCTCAACAGATACTACAGGTAGCTACTCTGAAAACCGTGCATCGATTGAGAAGGTTTATTTGAGACAGTATTGATGTAAGTGAAGATCAAAAATAATAGATTTTAACTTTGCGAGATCAAGTTTTTCCACGCGTAAAACTCATTTAATGTGCAAATACTCCAAAATATCTAAAAATATTTCGACTCAAAGTTAAATATCTCTCGATTTATGCGAGCACATACAGCGTAAAATACTGAATCTATCAATACACCATAAGAAGGAAACATTTCGCATAATCCACATTTAGCACTTGATTTGTGAATCAAAATTGTGATTTATATCTTTGAATTTCTACTCTCACACACACATCTACACACACTTCTGAGTGAATGCAAAGCATCAAGCAAAGCGAGCGTGAAATCAAATTGCTCAAGCGTAGATTTTCTTAATCACAATACACCACATCTCAACGGAACGAGGAGCCTCTTATGAACCGGATCATTGAGAAGGTTCACAAATGCTTGATTTGATTAACTTTGATTCAAGTTTTGAAAGTACTAAAGACTCGTGAGAAGACATGGTGCATTATAATTCAAATGTGTAAAACGAATTCAAATCAATGTTAAAAAAATCTCTTGTTTTGCAATTTAAGAAGATCTACTGAATCTTCCTATATACAAATTTATAAGAATCCGTTACCATAACTCGTTTACAATGGATTTGTGACATCAAATTTGTAGATTTATAGCGTTGATTCACTATTAAATGATGTTTACTTGTGAATCAAATCAAAAATATGAGATCAATTTCCTCAAACGTAGATCTTCTTAATCTTCTCAAAAAAAAACCTTCTCAACGGAACCGGAGCTATATGAATCCGGATCGATTGAGAAGGTTTTTTATTTGAGAAAATTGAGAAAGTCTCCAAAAATGATAGATTTTTAACTTTGATTCAAGTTTTTCAAGCGTAAAACTCATTTTAATGTGATTATAATTTAAAATGTGTAAAAAAATTCGAATCAATGTTAAAAAATCTCCCCTTTTTGCAATATATGTAAAATACTGAATCTTCTATACAAATTTAAAGAATCATTACCATAACTCGATTTTAGCAATGATTTGTGAATCAAATTTCTGATTTATAGCTTTGATTCACAATTAAATGATGTTTACTTGTGAATCAAATCAAAAAATATGAATCATTTTGCTCAAATGTAGATTTCTCAATCTTTTTAAAATAAAAACCTTCTCAACGGAACTGGAGCCTATATGAATCCGGATCGATTGAGAAGATTTTTATTTTGAGAAGATGGCGAAGGTTTTCAAAAATGATAGATTTTTAACTTTGATTCAAGTTTTTCAAGCGTAAAACTCATTTTAATGTGATTATAATTCAAAATGTGTAAAAAAATTCGAATCAATGTTAAAAAATCTCTCGTTTTTGCAATATAAGTAAAATACTGAATCTTCTATACAAATTTAAGGAATCATTACCATAACTCGATTTTAGCAATGATTTGTGAATCAAATTTGTGATTTATAGCTTTGATTCACTATTAAATGATGTTTACTTGTGAATCAAATCAAAAAATATGAATCAATTTGCTCAAACGTAGATTTCTCAATCTTCTCAAAATAAAAACCTTCTCAACGGAACCGGAGCCTATATATATATATATATATATATATATATATATATATATATATATATATATATATATATATATATATACGTAGTAACGATAATCGCATATTCGAGATGCATCGACTTAAATTAGATGCGTCTCTATAATCTTAGATGCATCATAATGTGTTTTCTAGCTTTTAATTAGATGCATATACGTATATTCAATGCATTTAATGATTTCTCTTGTTATTTTGTCCCTCTACATGTGCCGAAATCATGAAAATCAATTTGCACCATCTACACATCAAATTAACTTTTGAAAAATCATATGTGGCATCTAATATGTATAGAAATGAATCTAATGCAAGTCGTGCATCTCCAAATGTGTGGTTTTATCTTCTCACTACTTCTTATTTTATGTTACTTCTCACTGGATCCAATATCAAATTATATATATATATTTTATATATATATATATATATATATATATATATATATATATATATATATATATATATATATACTAGTAACATAACCCGCCCGACGGGCGGGTTTGGTTCATTAAACTTTTTTTGAGATAATGTTTGTCGTTTAGTTCTAATGGTTTCTGTGTTTGTGTAAACATAAAATCTTCATTTCTTTTTTTCGTTTGATTCTTGACAGTGTGACATATAACTGGCCGTGTGAGAAAAATTTGTACTAATAAATTGATAACTGTTATACCCCAGCCTCTAACACGGAATGAATGAATGTTATTAGGGTTTTGAGAAAAAAGAGTACATGTAGAAGGAAGCAACCAAATATAATGATCAAGCAATAGATAATATTCAACAGTTAGCCATCCTCATAGATATTATCAGGAGGTTTAACATGCAACATGCTACATGTGGCCTATTAGAAAAAAAAAATCAGCGTGTGGCTAATCTAAATATTTACTCAGATAATTAGAAAGATTTAGTATACTCATAATGAATGTTATTAGGGCTTTGAGAAAAAAAGTGTACATGTAGAACGAAACAACCAAATACAATGACTCAAAAATTATCAGTCAATCGTGATATAGTCATTGTTAACGTAATGTTACACAATACATACCTCAGCCTGTTTGACACTGAATGAATGAATGTTACAGACTACATACCTCATCCATTTGATTAAAGATTGAAAGGCCTCCGTAAATGAATGATAACAGATCTGCAATAATAAAAAAAAACTTAACCATTAAAAAACCATACGTACAATATTAATAATGATCATCTCAATCGACACAAATGATTTTTTATATAGTTTTTAAAGTCATCAACGTCAAAACAATCAACTGATCAACTACCAATCTTCATTCGGCAAGTAGCACATACATATAATTATATAAATATTGCATTAGTAATGTCAATAAACAATGCAATATGTAAGATCGACAATTCTATAATAATTAAAACCTAAAAAAAAACACTGATATTGTTTGTAGATACAGAGTTGTAGCGCTATCTACCTCTCTTTTTCTATGGTTTTATCATGTTCCTAAAGTATAAAACGTTATTTTTTGACTATATTTGGATATGAGGTGGACGGATCCCTATTTGAACACATTATAACAAGAACAAACCATGATCTTCTTGGCCCTGATTTCATCTTATCAAATGGCTAATATGAAAACCCTCAACCATATATAAAACCTAAAAAAACCCACCTACCCCTCATTTAATTTTCAGTTTCTCTCTCCTCAAAAAACACACACACCCGACTTAACAAATTCACCCTGCCGGGGGGGAAAAATTAAATACTGCCGGAAACATAAAAAAAACACGTCCCGGTCTTCATTCATAACTCTAAATCTACCGGAATTTCACACCAAACCACCAGTTAGTTACTGTAAATTCACACAAACCAGCGTCGATTTGCAGAAAATTCCAAATCAATCACCGGAAATCACAATCAGTCACCGGAAATTACAAATCGATCACCGGAATCACATAATCACCGTCTCAAAATGGTAACTAATATCTATTATTCATTAAAATGCTGGAAAATCAATTATTCGATGTAATAAAAATGTTTTCAATAAAAATTCAAGAATGAGAATGAAAAAAAATAAATCAGACCAGAAGTTGGAAAGATGTTTTTGAAAGATTATAAAGTAAAATCACAACCGTGATTCTGGTCATCTCTAGTGTTTTGTATTGAAAAATTGTATGATTTTTCACTCTGTTGTTGATTAAAATGATACAAATGATACTATTTTGTATATTTAAAAATGGTATAATAACATGTGATTCTGGTGTTGTTTGTTTTGTTATAAAAATCACTTGTGATTCTGTTTTTTGTTTAATACTGGATTCAAATAATAAAAACTTTTTGATTTAAAATGGATTAATCAATGTCGATTCTAGTGTTATATTGTTCCTTGTGCTGATAAATGAAATCAATATCACATGTGATTCTTGTGTGTTGTAATGGGTATTGTTATAGAAAAAATTAGAATGATTGATCCATTTTACTACCTTCCTCCCACACTATTTGTAACGATTTTTCTGTAGCTTATCTGTTGTCTGATATCCTTGTTTATTCGTCTCGTACACAATTCTTGACAGTATTTAACAATTCGAATGCAGTATCTACAAATATTACTTGGCCAGTACTAACCAAGTTTAACTAACGCATTCCTTTGCGGCCTTTTTCAAATAACACCCAAAATTTTGAATCACCATCAAAAGAGCAACATAAATCAACTTCATACCGCCACGATCTGGCTGCTGTTTTCATAACTCTGCTTTACTAAACAACATTCCATTCATATATGAAGTAAATTAGTAATCCATAAACAATCAGGAATTTCAATATTGTTTTGAAGATACTATTTCCAAATATAACAATCTTCCTTAAATCACGAATCACAACCAAGTGTTTCACCATATACATACACAAAACAAACACATGTTTTAGCGGTTTTCAATTTCTTAAAATTAACAATCCACCATCATGTAACCCTAAACAATAATCATAACACCTGCTGCTTTTTCTCCTGTTATTGTTCGTCCTTCTTCATAAGCCAATCAGTATAGTTCATAATAATTTTAGTGTTTTGGAAACCCTAATCTGGTGCAGCGGAAAACCCTAGGCAGAACCTTTATGCGAATTTAACCCTTGTCATACCTGCGCCACGCCCTGCAGCTATCAGGGAATCATGACATGAATGGTCTTTACTGTTTAACATTTGATATAAGCGTGACATGAACCCAAGTCACGATCTGATTGTGTCAACGTGGTATTAGGGTTTATTCTTTTCTTTACGAGGTTCGAGCAACAACAACATCATCTTTTTTTTGCTTTTACAGAATTAGGGTTTGAGAAAAACCTCTATTTTCACCCGAATCTGGCCTGTAACTTAAAAAACAGAAATTAAACACGAAATTAAAAACCTTGTAACCCTAGATATCAAGAGCAACCCTTTCTGATACCACATGTTGAAAATCGTTTAGCCCATCTAGGATTAGTTTTACAAATAACTTATATACGCAGCGGAATAATAAAGAACAATAAGTTATCAAACAAGGTTTTACTATTATTAATCTATCGCCCCAAGATCAAATGATCCTTGGGGCTAAACTAACTAATACATAAACTAACTAACAATTAGACTCTCATTGGAGAGATCTAACTTTGATTAATCATCTAAACCAGACGCCTATGACCCTTTATATAGAGGGTTTACAAGAAAACCTAGCTTAAATAGGAAGCTAACTTAATTTATCACATTAAGTCCTTGTTGTTTCATCTTTCTTCATTTATGCATATGTAGTTTTGTAATCATCAAATCTGTAGACCCAACACTAAGGCCCATTATGCGTGTATTTATATTACGTTCTGTGGTTTAATGAAAGTCATGGGGAATAAACCAATTAATAAGCGTTTTTAAGGCGTGACTCAAAACGGCAAAAAATATTTATAGAGTGGTCAATATTAGTTAGCTACTAGGCTTAAAATTGAGTTATGGAGTTACTAAGCCCGAATCCCATACAACCCAAATCATAAATACTTGTAAATAAGCTCAAATCCATAAAAACTTTTAAAAGCTTCAAAAAAAGGCACGCTATAGTCGGTCACCCAAATCACTACTTGCTATTTATTAGATCGTCTCGAAACACAATTGAATGATACTTTTAATCTCATAGGTAATGTTGTTGGGAAATATATTTTTTGTATTTGACGAGTAACTTGCTAGTTATTATTTTTATTTTGATTGAAATTGAAAGAATGACTAAGTAGGTTAAGAGTTATAATTGTTCATAACGTATTTATCTTTAAGTCCAAATAAAAAAAACACCAAAAAGAAACCGAAATGGAAAAAAACAAAAGACGAAAATTAAAAAAAAAACAGAAATCAAATGGCTTGGTATTTTCAAAAATCAAAGTTTTCGATTCATTGTTTGGTTTTAACCAAAAACCGTCTCAAACAGCCTCTTGCAGATAACTAATTAACTTTTTTAAAAAAGATGTCTTAACAACAATATTATGATTTATGCCTATGTTTGGCAAGTTTCTTTTTGAATAGTTATAGTTGGGCTTTGTAACTGGACCAAGGAAGGAATGGAGCATGAGGAAAGAATGTTTGTGATTTTTGTGACAAAAGAGCGGGTTTTATTTCTGGGTATTCGATCAGTTGTACATTATGCATTGGTGTAGATACGCGCTATGGGTTGTAGTCAATGTTTTGAAAACCGGGTCTCTAATCGACCCGGTCGAGTCATCGGGTTACCGCGTTACCGGTTCAACTTGTTCGACCACCAGGTGAATCCGGTGTTCCACAACAAAAAAAATAAAAAAAATAGTTTTAATGATATAAAATCAAATATATATATATATATATATATATATATATATATATATATATATATATATATATATATATATATATATATATATATATATATATATATATATATATAGGGATGGGTTCTAGAGAAAACCATATTTTGGTAGAAAACCTAGAAAACCAAACAGATGCACTTAAAAAACCAAACAGATGCCTAAATTTTTTCAGGCTATATAAAAGATTTTTCAGTGCATCTGTTTAGTATTTTTAGTGCATCTGTTTGAGTTTTCTAGGTTTTCCACCGAGATTAGGTTTTCTCTCGATCCCATTCCTATATATATATATATATATATATATATATATATATATATATATATATATATATATATATATATATATATATATATAAAATATATATATATATACATATATATATATTACTATAGATAACATATATATAAATCACGGATCGATTGAGAATTGTTTTTCATTTAGAAGATTGATAATAGGTTTTCAAAACTAATAGAATTTTTAACTTTGAATTCAGTTTTTCAAAGCGTATTTAATAATCATTTTAATGTGATTATTATACTCAAAATGTGTAAAATAAATTCGAATTCAATGTTAAAAAATCTCGTCGTTTTTTAATATATGTATAAAATTACTGAATTTCTATACAAAAATTTAAGGAATAATTACCACTTAACTCTGATTTTAAGCATCTGATTGGGAATCAAAATTTGTGATTTATAGCTTTGATTCACTATTAAATGATGTTTACTTGTGAATCAAATCAAAAAATATGAATCAATTTGCTCAAACGTAGATTTCTCAATCTTCTCAAAATAAAAACCTTTTCACGGAACCAGAGCATATATATATATATATATATATATATATATATATATATATATATATATATATATATATTCATATTTATATTATATATTAGATATTAGGAATCAAAGAGAGTTTCTCTTAAAATCAAGAAGGATTAAGAAAGTAACTATAATGCTTATATATATATATATATATATATATATATATATATATATATATAATCCGGATCGATTGAGAAGGTTTTTATTTTGAGAAGATTGAGAAGGTTTTCAAAAATGATAGATTTTTAACTTTGATTCAAGTTTTTCAAGCGTAAAACTTATTTTAATGTGATTATAATTCAAAATGTGTTAAAAAATTTGAATCAATGTTAAAAAATCTCTCATTTTTGCAATATAAATAAAATACTGAATCTTCTATACAAATTTAAGAAATTATTACCATAACTCAATTTAAGCAATGATTTGTGAATCAAATTTGTGATTTATAGCTTTGATTCGCTATTAAATGTTGTTTACTTGTGAATCAAATCAAAAAATATGAGTCAATTTGCTCAAACGTAAATTTCTCAATCTTCTTAAAATAAAAACCTTCTCAACAGAAACGGAACCTATATGAATCTGGATCGATTGAGAAGGTTTTTATTTTGAAGAGATTGAAAAAGTTTTTAAAAATGATAGATTTTTAACTTTGATTCAAGTTTTTCAAGCGTAAAACTCATTTTAATGTGATTATAATTCAAAATGTGTAAAAAAATCCGAATCAATGTTAAAAAATCTCTCGTTTTTTTAATATAAATAAAATACTGAATCTTCTATACAAATTTAAGAAATCATTACCATAACTTGATTTTAGCAGTGATTTGTGAATCAAATTTGTGATTTATAGCTTTGATTCACTATTAAATGATGTTTACTTGTAAATCAAATCAGAGATGTTTGAAAATATTGATTTGTAAAATACTGAATTTTCTATACAAATTTAAGGAATCATTACCATAACTCGATTTTAGCAATGATTTGAAAATAAATTTGTGATTTATAGCTTTGATTCACTATATATTTAAATTTTGATAATTTTTATTTTTATTTCTAATTTTTTTTTTTGAGTCTGAAAATATCAAAAATATTTTTGTTTTTCTAATAAATAAACGCAAAAGGTGCAAGCACCCCCCACATTTAAGGGTTTGCATGTCCTCAAACAAAATTAAGAAAAATAAATAAGGTTTACAAAACAACATTAGAATTAAAAAAATATTTTTGGATTTTTAATATGCAAAAACAGAGGTGTTTGACAATACCCAATGATTCTCAAGCTATTATAACATGACTAAGCACCTTACGAATAAGAAAACGTATAATTCACCCAAACACTCGTATGTGATGTTTTTTTTTTAACGGCAAAGATGGAATATATATAAAAAAAAGAGACTAGCAAGACGCTAGAAACTTAAAGTACAATAGAGTCAACAAAGAGAAATACATAACATCAAAAAATGGTAAAATCCCGAGACTTTAACTGCGAGGGAATCAAAAGGGATGAAAAAACTTTTGACACGAAGGCCGACGGATCGGTTTTCACTTCGGCAAAAGAAAAACCCCCCATCCCGGAGGCCGAGCCACCGGTTTTCACTTCGGGATGGATTTGATGAAACCTCTAACCCAAACAAGTCCCTAGAGAAGAAGAAAAGAAGAACCATCCTCAGCAAAAACCGACGAAGATGCCAAACGCAAAAAACCCAACCTTGGCTACAGTACGCCAACCCAGCGAACATGAACAGCCAGCTTCAGGAAAAAACCAAAGCGAGCTCTAACCATTGCCATTACCGCGGATTCGAAAGGGGATTCCTAAGCCAGTCATTCCAGATAACACATATGTCCCTAATTGTGAAGCCACAAAATGCAGAGAAACCACATTAATCGAATAAGCACTTTTTTTCCTACAAACGGTTGAGAGCTAAACGTGACGCTATTTCGGTATCTCCAAAGCCACCAAAGAAACCCGAAGTAGTAATAACATAGAACCCCTGTGTTTTTTCTCTTTAGAAGCATGCCAAGAGATGATCCAATCATTGAAAGAATCCCAAGAAGAAGCTTGAAAAAGAGGAATATCACACCATCTAAAACGAAGCTCCACATACGGTAAAGCATTGTCACATTCGAAAGAAAACATGAGTAGCAGATTCAACATTGGCATAGCAAGAAAGGACAAGAGATGGCCGGAATAATCCAAACCACGCAAGAGATAGCAATCTATGAGGGAGTCGGTCCAAGGAAAGCCTCCACATAAACACATTGACCTTCCGGGGGATAGATTTATCCCAAGTAGTAGTAATGAGCAAGAGTGGGAAGGATATTTTTCAATCCATCGCGAGCATCCTTAACGTAAAAGTAATTACGACCAAGACTCCAAGTACAAGTATTCTTTCATTGTCATCAATATTTAGTAGACACGATTTCCATTTAACTTGTCCACATAAATAGGCAAGATTTCTAACACCGAGATTGGTCCGAGACCAATTCCAAAACCATTGCCCATTATTAATACGGTCAATGATAAGACAATCTTTGTCTTGATCAAGACGATAGAGCCTATTGTACCTTGTAAGTAAAAAGAGGAGTCTCCGCCTACCCAAATAATCTTTCCAAAATCGAATACGATTGCACAACCAGCTTTATAAACGAAAAGTGTTAGATAAATAAGTACCTTTCGATGAAGAAAATTGGAGGTATCCAACTTCAATTCATCTCTCGCCGTGGAAACGACACTCGGAAGATAGACTATTTTTTTTTTCTAAAGTGATTTTCTTATCTAACGGGAGACTCTCTATACTATTACTTGTTTGATATATTTAGTTATATATATATTATTTTATATAGACTATTTTTATCGAACCAAGTATATATATATAGATTCTAGTTAAAGTAGTGTAGTATCTTATAATTGTTAAAATGAAAAGTGTTTTGGACCATTGGATCTATTATTTTGATTAAGATGACATAAATGTCATTAAATGAAAATAAAAAATAGAATTTATTATTTTTATATAGCATTAAGGGTATTTTGGGTAATCTTATTTGATTAAATGTATGTTACAAATATGTATTTATTGCCTCCATAACTTTGATTGTAACTCCTCCCCATAAATTATCCTTTGACTAGATATTTATTACACTAACACCATTCATCCACCATTAATATTATCTAACACTAATCAATAGATCCAACGGTTTCATGGTGTACGAGTTCGTGGTGTACGGGTTCATGGTGTACGAGTTCGTGGTGTACGAGTCGGTGGTGTACGAGTCGGTGGTGTACGAATTCGTGGTGTACGAGTTTGTGTCAATAAATAAATATATATGAAGATGTATCAAGAAAAACACTACCATATAAACGTCATGTTAAATGAAAATTAAATAGTATTTAGAATAATAAAGTTAAAAACCTTACACAAAATGAAGCATGAATCTTGCAATTAAATTTAGGTTTATTTACTAAATTGTCCTTTGACTAGATATTTATTAAACTAACTCCATTCATCCACCATTAATATCATCTAACACTAATAAATAAATCCAACGGTTTATATTACTTCTTATTTTAACAATTTTAAGAAGCTACACCACATTAACCCTCCTATATATATATATATAATCCGGATCGATTGAGAAGGTTTTTATTTTGAAAAGATTGAGAAGGTTTTCAAAAATGATAGATTTTTAATTTTGATTCAAGTTTTTCAAGCGTAAAACTCATTTTAATGTAAAATGTGTAAAAAAATTCGAATCAATGTTAAAAAATATCTCGTTTTTGCAATATAAGTAAAATACTGAATCTTTTATACAAATTTAAGGAATCATTACCATAACTCGATTTTAGCAATGATTTGTGAATCAAATTTTGTGATTTATTGCTTTGATTATCTATTAAATGATGTTTACTTGTGAATCAAATCAAAAAATATAATTCAATTTGCTCAAACGTAGATTTCTCAATCTTCTCAAAATAAAAACCTTCTCAACGAAACCGGAGCCTATATGAATTCGGATCGATTGAGAAAGTTTTTATTTTAAGAAGATTGAGAAGGTTTTCAAAAATGATAGATTTTTAACTTTGATTCAAGTTTTTCAAGCGTAAAACTCATTTTAATGTGATTATAATTCATAATGTGTAAAACAATTCAAATCAATGTTAAAAAATCTCTTGTTTTGCAATATAAGTAAAATACTGAATCTTCTATACAAATTTAAGGAATCATTACCATAACTCGATTTTAGCAATGATTTGTGAATCAAATTTGTGATTTATAGCTTTGATTCACTATTAAATGATGTTTACTTGTGAATCAAATCAAAAAATATAAATCAATTTGCTAAAAAGTAAATTTCTCAATCTTCTCAAAATAAAAATCTTCTCAACGGAACCGGAGCCTATATGAATTCGGATCGATTGAGAAGGTTTTTATTTTGAGAAGATTCAGAAGGTTTGCAAAAATGATAGATTTTTAACTTTGATTCAAGTTTTTCAAGCGTAAAACTTATTTTAATGTGATTATAATTCAAAATGTGTTAAAAAATTTGAATCAATGTTAAAAAAATCTCTCGTTTTTGAAATATAAGTAAAATACTGAATCTTCTATACAAATTTAAAGAATTATTACCATAACTCGATTTTAGCAATGATTTGTGAATCAAATTTATGATTTATAGCTTTGATTCACTATTAAATGATGTTTACTTGTGAATCAAATCAAAAAATATGAATCAATTTGCTCAAACGTAGATTTCTTAATCTTTTTAAAACAAAAACCTTCTCAACGGAACCGAAGCCTATATGAATCTGGATCGATTGTGAAGGTATTTATTTTGAGAAGATTGAGACGGTTTTCAAAACAGATTGATTTTTAACTTTAATTCAAGTTTTTCAAGCGTAAAACTCATTTTAATGTGATTATAATTCCAAATGTGTTAAAAAATTCGAATCAATGTTAAAAAATCTCTCGTTTTTGCAATATAAGTAAAATACTGAATCTTCTATACAAATTTAATAAATCATTACCATAACTCGATTTTAGCAATGATTTGTGAATCAAATTTATGATTTATAGCTTTGATTCACCATTAAATGATGTTTACTTGTGAATCAAATCAAAAATTATGAATCAATTTACTCAAACGTAGATTTCTCAATCTTCTCAAAATAAAAACCTTCTCAATGAAACCGGAGCCTATATGAATTCGGATCGATTGAGAAGTTTTTATTTTGAGAAGATTGAGACGGTTTACAAAAATGATAGATTTTTAACTTTGATTCAAGTTTTTCAAGCGTAAAACTCATTTTAATGTGATTATAATTTAAAATGTGTAAAAAAATTCAAATCAATGTTAAAAAATCTCTCATTTTTGCAAAAGAAGTAAAATACTGAATCTTCTATACAAATTTAAGAAATTATTACCATAACTCGATTTAAGCAATGATTTATGAATCAAATTTGTGATTTATAGCTTTGATTCGCTATTAAATGTTGTTTACTTGTGAATCAAATCAAAAAATATGAATTAATTTGCTCAAACGTAGATTTCCCAATCTTCTCAAAATAAAAACCTTCTCAACATAACCGGAACTTATATGAATCTGGATCGATTGAGAAGGTTTTTATTTTGAGAAGATTGAGAAAGTTTTTAAAAATGATAGATTTTAACTTTGATTCAAGTTTTTCAAGCGTAAAACTCATTTTAATCTGATTATAATTCAAAATGTGTTAAAAAAATTCGAATCAATGTTAAAAAATCTCTCGTTTTTGAAATATAAGTAAAATACTGAATCTTCTATACAAATTTAAGGAATCATTACCATAACTCGATTTTAGCATTGATTTGTGAATCAAATTTATGATTTTTAGCTTTAATTCACTATTAAATGATGTTTACTTGTGAATCAAATCAGAGATGTTTGAAAATATCGATTCAGTAAAATACTGAATCTTCTATCAAATTTAAAGAATCATTACCATAACTCGATTTTAGAAATGATTTGAAAATAAATTTGTGATTTATAGCTTTGATTCACTATTAAGTTTGTGATTTATAGCTTTGATTCACTATATATTTAAATTTTAATAATTTTATTTTTATTTCTAAATTTTTTTTGTTGAGTCTGAAAATATTAAAAATATTTTCGGTTTTCTAATAAATAAACGCAAAAGGCGCAAGCACCCCCCACACTTAAGAGTTTGTTTGTCCTCAAGGAAAATTAAGAAAAAGAAATAAGGTTTATAAAACAACATTAGAATTAAAAAATATTTTTTGATTTTTAATATGCGAAAACAGAGATGTTTGACAATACCCAATGATTCTCAAGCTATTATAACATGACTAAGCACCTCACGAATAAGGAAACGTATAATTCACTCAAACACTCGTATGTGAAGTAATAGAGGGTAAAAGGGAAATCACGCTCAATTGCTCAAACATGATTTATTAAGTTACCATAGGCTTGTACAAGAAACAAAACTGCACCGACATGGCGTAAGCACCAGGTATAAATATCAAAAGAGGACTTTTATTCGGGTTGTAACGTTAGGGTAAGGGTTAATAAGGGTATGGATAAGGCATGTGAAATATATACTGGAAATGGTTTGGTATGGGTAGTTTATTGAAATTGGTTTTATAATATACATGTCGACAAGTCCAAGAAACGCATGTTGCTAGTTATGACAATCCACAAACCCGTGAGGTTATCGAATATCTCAACCTCGAACTCGTACAAATGATATGCCTCACATCAACTTCATCAAAAAAATTCGATTACTCTTTTTTTCACTATCTTTTTTTCATTTTTTTTGAATTCATAAAACTAACAATTCCCACACACTTAATATAAGCATACACCACAAAAAATACGAAACAATAAGCTGGCCATCTCCATCTCCGTTAAAATGGCACAACACTTATAGCAAAGTGCGAACAAACTATAAGCAAAAATCAACCGATCATACCAAGCAACTAGCAACCAACCGTAGAGACTTTCGACAAGAGGTAGGACTAGGCTAAAGGTTATATATATATATATATTTATATTTTTTTAGTGGATGATAAAAATGAATAGAATGGCTCAACGGGTAAACTAAGGGTATCTATCACTTAAGATGAGTGCTAACAAAGGGGTTTATATGCGGGTGGTTAGCTAATCAGTGTGATTAGCTAAAAGAATAAATAATATGTAATGGAATCGCCATTTGATTTAAATCCTAAGTTGCCTCTTTATCACTTAAAAATACCAATATCCCGCGAACGTGATCTCACTGTGGTCTCGTAATGATTTCAAGCACAAGTTTTAGAATCAATAAATCACCAGCACACTTATACAATTTTTAAACCGATACCAATGCTCCAGAAAAGGCGACAAATGTAACAACCCCAAATTGGGTCGCAGCGGAATATGGGTCTGGGGGTGCTACTTCATAGATCAACAGCACAAGATATATATAAGAAAGAAAATTTAAAAGTCGCTTAAAACCGATACATTGGATTTAACAAATTGTTTGTTACAAAAGCCCGAAGCTTCATATGTTTGATGTTCAAAGTACAAAGATTCTAGTCCATAACAAATGTTTCTCCAAAATGTAATGCAACCAAATCTTTTTTATGCATATGACTTCCAAAATAACGACCACCAATGTATCCGTTGTCATGTACCTCATTGATCTTCTGATAAAACATTGCTTAAACGTCAACAATAATGTTGGTGAATTCATAGGTTTGTAAAATGTATAATGTAGGACCACAAGATTTCCCTATGATAATGCAACAGATGCAAACAACATAAAACGTAATTACATTTCGCTAAGCTCATGAGACTGAAGCTTGACATGTATGGATTGCAATATAAATTTCTAACATTGCCCGTGATGATGTTCTAACCCGCAACATCCCAAATCTGAAATGGTATACGTTCGTTGTCTGGCATACCAGCATAGTGAGCATGACTCACCCGAACGAGGATGTCAATCCTAAATAGATCTATTTATAACATTCACGCTCACAACAAGTAATTGACAGTTCATGATAATGGGCTCAGAGGGTTATCGCTGTTTAGGCAAACACGTAATCATAATGTAAAATGTCCACTTGCGTCCAATTGTAAAACATGCATATGTTTCTCACCCCAAAACTTGTAAATCATTATAAATGTAAAACGTAGGGCTATGAACTCACCTTGAGTGAGTAAATCGGCAATGTAAATCACAAACTGAAAATGCGTCACGAATACGCCTGAATACAACCTAATTAATTATAGGCCGTATGAGTACTAAGTACTTTGAATAACTAAGACCGTATATAACTTTATATAGCTACATCACCATCTATCTGTATTTGTGAAATTATATTTATAAAGTAAAAATGTTTATAAATACACCTTTAGTAAAAACGGCATAACTTTCTCGTTTTAAGTCCGTTTCTTACATCCACGCTTTCGTTATCAAAATATTATATTTTTATATTTTGAGTCCTCTGGTGAACAATAATTTTTTACTGTTCATGCACTTTTATAAATTTATAATAAATTTAATTATCGTAAACTCGTAAATGTCGTATCTTATTCGTTTTAACTCCGATTTTAATAATTCTTTCGAGCATGTCTTCGAAATTAAAAGTTTTATCTAACTAATATATTTTTCAAAAATATATCTGAGATGAATAGTGATTTTTACTGTTCATATTTTATAAAATTATTTTTATAAACTTTAAATATCGCAACATGAGAAATCCATAACTCCTTCGTTATTGATCGAAAAATTATGATTCTTAATGTTTTGGAATCCTAAAAATATGTACTTTCTGAAAAAAAATAACCAATCATTTATATCAGAGGTGAATTGTAATAAGTTTTTATAAAATTTCTTTTATAAAAGTGTTTATTATCGTATAACTTGCAAATGCCGTATCTCCTTCGTTATAAATCGGTTTTTCGAGTTCTCTACATGCCTACGATCCTTGTAAAATGTAGTATTTTATAAAAATATAAAATAAATACTTTATTTTTCGAATTCAATCAGACCCCTTTTGATCTTTTTGTAAAAATGTATTTAAACTAGTTTTTGTAACTTTTTAGCTTAGATAATTTACTACAAGTCCTTTACAACAACTTATACCACATGCCTTACATAATTAAGGTCCTTAGTCCATGATTTGTCCAAATATTGTCCATGATAACAAGATCAACAAGTCTAAATACTCATTTGTTTATAATCTTTAATCAGTACACTTTTTAGGTAACTAGTTTATATATACTTTTTATACATAAACCATACTTATACAATAATTATACTTCCATTCTAACATGATATTAACATCCATATAACATATGTAAAAGTATACCAAATCATAATCAAGTGTAAATAAACCAAATCATAATCAAGTGTAAAAATCTATTTTACAAGTTAATAAGTTTCCTTGATGGTGATTCACTATATAAATAAAATATACACATGAAATCACAAATGTAAAGAGGGGGTTGGGGTGGGGGGATATAAACCTAATGTGAAAAGTAAGATGAAAAATACAAGATCTAAACCCGAGTTTAGATAATAAACTCAAGCTTCCAATACAAAGAAAACCCTAATTCCAATGAAACCCTAATCTTAAACCTTTCTGGTGTTTAACCCTGTAAACACTAAAACCAATCTTCAAACCTTCTTGAAATACCTTAGATATGATGTTAGATCACTTGTAAAGTCTTGCAGATTAAAAACTTATAGGATTATTAAGTGGTGATTTCTGTTTGGGCTGTGGGTTAGGAAGAAGAAACAAAGAAGATTGTAAACTTTTTGCTTATTAAAATGAAGAGTGAAGTTGACTTGCATATGTGCCCTTTTATAGCAAGAACTAACTAACCAAGGTCACTTTAACTTAAGTATGGTTTTTCTTGAATGACCATTGTGTAAGAAAGTCATGGGGGGGGGGGGGAAGTGGGCTCTTACAAGAGTTGGAAAAATGTAAGACTAGTTGGTGAAGTTTGCTTGAGACTTTATATAAGCACATGTTAATTTGCAAAGTCAAAACAAAAATATCTTTAGTTGTGTTTTATCTTATATAGTCTCAGACATATGTATATGTATAAGGAATTTTGTAATTTTTGAGTATTGGGTATAATTGTGGGTATTTGGTTGAGTATAGATAGGTATTGGTGTTACCGGGAATGCCTAAACGTATTTTATCATGAAACGTAAGCACTTTACGTAACCAATAAAAATAAAATGTGCAAATTTAATAATTATCCTCTAAATAATTATCTAACACTTGCTTGATGTAAACATTTAATTGTTTTATGCTCGTTTACGTTGAATGATAATTTTTAGCTTACGCAATTTGACTTAACGATTAAAATTAAAAGCAAACGCGTACAAGACTAAAAATAAATAGTGAATTAAATGACGTCGTACAATGACCTAAAATATGGACTGTTATAGTCTTCCCCCGTTAAGTGAACCTTGTCCTCAAGGCTTAAGACGCGGCACTTGACGACGGTGCAGTCTTTGTGAAGAGATGCAGATACTTCTTCCGAAATTGGTCTTCACGTTCCCATGTAAACTCAGGACCTCTCCTAGAGTTCCATCGAACCTTAATGATTGGAATGTGGCTTTGCTTCGATCGTTTAACTTCACGATCCATGATTTCTACTGGTTCCTCTACAAAATGAAGCTTATCGTCAATATGGAGTCCATCTAACGGAATGGCTAATGGTTCGTCGGTATAGCACTTCTTCAAGTTGGATACATGAAACGGATTGTAAACCCTGCTCAGCTCTTGCGGAAGGTCAAGCTTGTAAGCAATGGCTCCAACCCTTTCCAACACTTTGAAAGGTCCAACATATCTGGGATTTAGCTTCCCTGGTTTGCCAAAACGTACTACTCCTTTCCAAGGCGAAACCTTGAGCATAACTCTATCTCCAACTTGAAATTCCATCGGCTTACGCTTCAAATTGGTGGAACTCTTTTGTCGTTCACGAGCGGCTTGAATTCTTTGCTTGATCTGAATGATTTTCTCGGTTATCTCTTGAACTATTTCTAGACCAATGAGTTAAACTTCTCCAACCTCGGCCTAACAAACAGGTGAATGACACTTTCGTCCGTAAAGTGCTTTGAATGGTGCAGCCTTAATGCTAGCATGATAACTATTGTTATATGAAAACTCAACTAATGGCAAATGGTTAACCCAACCCTTTCCAAAGTTGATCACACAAGCACGCAGCATATCCTCAAGAGTTTGAATAGTCCTCTCGCTTTGTTCGTCAGTTTGCAGATGATACGCAGTACTTATATCCAAGCTAGTACCCAAAGCCTTCTGAAGTGACCTCCAGAAATTTAATGCGAACCTAAGGTCGCGATCACAAATGATTGAGACAGATATTCCATGCCTCGTGACTGCCTCTTTCAGGTACATTCTTTCCAACTTTTCCCTGGGATCAGTTTCCCTCATTGGTACGAAGATTGCGGATTTAGTAAGTCGGTCAACAATTACCCAAATGGTATCATAACCTTGTGACGACTTATGAAGCTTTGTGATAAAATCCATAGTAATATTATCCTACTTCCATTGAGGTATCTCGGGTTGCACCAACAAACTCGATGGCCTTTGGTGTTTAGCCTTGACCTTAGCACATGTCAAACATTTGCTAACATAGGTGGCGATGTCGGCCTTCATATTGGGCCACCAATATAGCTTTTTAATGTCTTGATAATCTTGTCAGAACCCGGATGGATAGAGTATTTTGACTTGTGAGACTCGTACATGATCACAGTCCTTAAATCGCCATAACAGGGTAACCAACTCCTGCCATTTAAGCATAGAGTTCCATCCGCGCGGGGTTTCAACTTCTCCTTGGGTATATCCTTCCTGATCATACCTCCTACGTCTTCATTCTTGATGTTCTCTGGTTTCTGTGCCTCAATTGAGCTTCTAAAATTTGTTTGAGGAGATTCAAACCAATAGTCATGACTAAGGCTTGAACCCGTAATGGCTTATTCCGTTCTTTACGGCTTAATGCATCGGCCACTACGTTTGCTTTCCCCGGGTGGTAACGTATTTCACAATCTTAATCGCTGAGCAACTCTAACCAACGACGTTACCTCATGTTCAATTCCTTTTGATCAAGAATGTGTTGCAAACTCTTGTGATCTGTGAACACCATACACTTGGTTCCATACAGATAGTGTCTCTAGATTTTTAAAGCAAACACTACTGCTCCAAGTTCCAAATCATGAGTCGTATAGCTCTTCTCATGAATCGTCAATTGGCGTGATGCATAAGCAATCACCTTCTCTCTTTGCATCAACACAGCGCCCAAACCTTTGATTGAAGCATCGCAGTATACGATAAAATCTTCGCTTCCTTCGAGTAAAGCTAGAATTAGTGCATTATACAACTTCTGCTTAATCAGTTAAAACGCTGCTTCTTGCTTGTCACCTCAATCAAACTTAACTCCTTTCTGAGTAAGCTTGGTCATTGACTTGGCGATCTTCAAAAATCCTTCGATGAATCTTAGATAATACCCAGCAAGACCTAAAAATTTCCGAATCTCCGTTGATGTCTTAGGAGATGCCCAATCTTTAATGGATTCAATCTTGGCAGGATCCATGTGAATGACTTGACTATCAATCACGTGGCCGAGAAGATGTACCTTGGGAATCCAAAATTCACATTTAGAGAATTTAGCGTACAACTCCTCCTTCTTAAGCAATTCCAGAATTGCCTTAAGAGATATCGTCAATAAAGGCAATCACAAACTTATCCAAATATGGTTTGCACGCGCGGTTCATGAGATCCGTAAATACTTCGTCAAACCAAATGGCATAACTTGGAACTCGTAATGACCATATCGAGATCTGAATGCCGTATTTGGAATATCTTCTTCACATACTCGAAGCTGGTGATAACTTGATCGCAAGTCTATCTTAGAATAAACAATGGATCCTTGTAGTTGATCAAATAAATCGTCGATCCTTGGGAGTGGATAATGATTCTTCACCGTTAGCTTGTTTAGCTCTCGGTAGTCGATGCACATTCGAAACAATCCATCCTTCTTCTTGACAAATAAGACCGGGGCTCCCCAAGGTGAGGAACTGGGTCTTATGAAGCCCTTGTCAGAAAGTTCTTGGAGTTGGTCCGACAATTCCTTGATTTCAGATGAGGCCAACTGATAAGGTGCCCGTACTACAAGTGCAGCACCAGGTATTAAATCGATTTGGAATTCTACTTGTTGAGTCGGAGGGAGACCCGACAAGTCCTCAGGAAATACTTTAGGAAAGTCTCGAACGATCGGTACGTCCTCAAGTCGCTTCTTCTCCGACTTGTCTTCAGTCTCATTTGTAGTAACATGTGCCAAAAAGATAGGACATCCTTTTAGCATGTACTTCTGCATTTTAGTGCACGAGATGATGTTCAAACGAGTCTCGTTTCCCCCCTAAACGCTTCTACCCCACGATAGTAATCAACTATTATCCTTTCCTCATTAAATTCTACTAATTAACCTCACCACCCCATAAGCTATTTACATATTGAACCAATCTTCATCCCATTTGACGCTTTGCAGCTCCCCCCAATTTCAGAAATTGCATAAAGTACTGATAATTTTTAAATTAAGAAAACTTAATGCGAACGATTTTCTCAGCACAAACAATGACAGCTTGGTACTTTGCCAACCAATCCATACCAATTATGACGTTGAGACAACCAAGTTCTACGGGCATTAAGTCTATGTTGAATGGGTGATTTAAGAAATTTAATGTACAACCCCGAATGATAGCGTTTAACCCAATTATTCTCCCATCAGCTAGTTCAACATCATAATAATGATCTAAGGTAGATGGTGTGATATCAATTTGGGAGCTAAATGCAGTAGACACAAAGCTTCTATCGGCACTAGTATCAAATAAGACAGAAGCATAGCGGTTGTTTAGACGGAACGTACCCGTAACGACGTTTGAGTCTGGGTTTGTCCCTGCACGGCCTACCGCATACACTTTCACTGGAGCATTGCCATTTCTTGCCACCTTGGTTGCCACGTTTTTTTTTTTTTTTTTTTGTTTCTTTGTTTTGTTGTTTTTTTTTTTTTTTTTTTTTTTTTTTTTTGTTTTTTTTGTTTTTTTTGTTCTTTAGTTTTAGACACTCCCTCTTGAAATGTCCCTGGGCTCCACATTCATAGCAAGTAGGTTTCTGACCAGCCCTAGTGCCCCTTTGGTTATTAGCAGTATTGTCATTTGCAGTACTCCTACAGTCACGAGCCAGATGGCCAACTCTGTTGCACTTGTGGCATTTTGGAGCACATTGACCGTCATGGTGATAGTTGCATTTTGAGCACAGAGGTTTAGATCCTCCGTAAGGTTTCTTCTCACCAGACCCTGCAGCATAAGCCCTGCCAGTGTTCTGCCTCTTGTTCTGTTGTTGTTGTTGGTTATCATCTTGCTTTCTTTTGTTTTCACTCTGTCGTTCAGCAAAAGTACGGATCTTCTTGTCCATCAGCTCAGTTGCAAATTCAATTGCATCCTGCATGGTTTTTGGCTTAGATGCCATTACACTTCCGTGAATCATGTCGGGCAAACCACCGACATATTTCTCAATCTTGTCTGACTCTTCAGGAAACATCCTAGCACACATCAATGCCAGTTCCTGAAAACGTTGGTTATAGCTTACCACATCGGTACCTTTAACCTTAAGATTCCACATCTCAACCTCCAGCTTCTTAATCTCGCCCCTTGGGCAGTACTTGTCGGTCATCTTCTTTTTCAGGTTTGTCCAAGTCATTGCATGAGCAACATCGTGACCAACAGTCTTAACATGGGAGTTCCACCACGTTAGAGCACTTCCAAGAAGAGTACAAGTGGCAAACTTGATTTGGTTTTCCACAGAGCAGTTGCTTATACGGAACACAGTTTCCATTCTTTCAAACCACTGAGTCAACTCGATGACTCCTTCAGTACCCTTAAAGTATAGGGGTTTGCATTTCATGAAGTCTGGGTAAGTGCACTCACGAGCAGGAGGAGCTTGCCTCCTTACACCCGTGCCTGAATCATGACTGTCTTCGCCATTTCAGCTTCTGTCAGCATCATGTGTTGCTAGTGCATTAGCAACGCCTTGGTCGATCAGTCTCTTAAGTTGCTCGTTAATCACAGAAGTAGTGGGGGTAGTTGTTGTGGCTGGTGTTGATCTGGTGGTTCTTTTTGGTGCCATTTTCTTCAATTACAAGAAAATATAATACCCGTTAGATTTCATACAAATCATAACTATGACATGACATATACACAATAAGTAAAGTGAGATCACATCGCATAGTGAAATATACAACTTGATTGAAATTAACAATGGTGTAGCTAAATCGACATTCATTCATAATAAATTCGATTACAGACATGACATAATACATCCCTTTTATATATAATCTGGAAAACATACATGACCTGATTCGGTTACAAAATGATCACTACCATTAGGTTACAAGATGAAATATATACAACCTAAAGCCTTACTAGCCAGGAGTTACCCGTAATACTTAGTAGGCTATACAACATAGCTATAACATAACAAATCTAAGAGCTACTACCGGCCTCCTCTGGTATCTCAGGTTGTGCTGGACTACTAGCGGGTTCCTGCTGACTCTGGAGTGCTGTCACCTGTGTCTGCAGTGTCCTCATCAGTGTTAGTATCTCCATAAGTTGTGCCTGTCGGGTGCAGTCTGCTGGCCGCAACCCTGCAATCTCCGTCTGTTGTGCTAGCACTGTAGTCCACAGTGCTCTTACCTCAGAACGGGCTGTATCACTAGCATCCATTGACTGTACCCAAGCCTCACGAGAAAGTCTGGCCTCAGTCTCCATCAGTCTAGCAGTACGAGCATGAGCGCGTCTGTCTCTACGCAGCATGTTACCGCTCATCAACAATCTCTCATCCTGTGCATCGTCCAGTCTCACATAAATCTCATATATGTCCTGCCTAACAGTCGTGACAAAATCTGTCATCCTTTGACTCAGTCCTGCCACATCAGTCGCTGTTGGTGTCCCCTGTATGTCCTCAACCATCTCATCCTAAGTATCTGTAATCTCATAACCAACATATCTCTTAGGGTCTCGCCTAATCTCATCATCCAAAGTGCCAATGAATCCATAGTCTACTCTAAAGCCTCTATTGGGTCTAGCAGTGGTAGCAGATGAACTCTCATCGACCTCATATCTCGGACCTAGAGCAATACACAACCTCTTCCGAGGTGGCAATGTAACCTCAAAAACACATTCTCTACAAACAGTAGAGGGAAAAAGCAAAGGTGGTGATGGAGTAGGTAAAGGTATAGGTAGGAGTGGTGGTGTCCCTGATGGTGGGGTACTCGATGATAGTAGATGGGAAGTAGATGGTGTCTCAGCTCTCAGCTGGATCATAGCAGCTCTATATCCTAAAGGATAAGTAAGGCTATCAGGTAGTGATGAAGATGATACAGGTAATGGTGGTGATAGTATCTGAGGTAGTGGTGATAGTATTGGGGTTAATGGTGATGATAATGGAGAGAGTGGTGATGGTAGTGGAGTAGGTATAGGAAGAAGTCTGACAACCTCTGTATGTGAAGGAAGTGATATGGGTGTCTGAGCTCGGATAGACATCCTAGCCGTAACATGGTGTACAGGTGGTGGGACAGAGTCGGCTGAAGTTGGGTGCTCCTCCTCCTCCTCCTCATCCTCGTCTTCTTCAACATCATCATCATCATCTTCGTCATTATCGGATGACTCATCATCATCATCGTCATCGTCTCCTCCATCGACAGGGTAATCAGCGGGGTCCTCCTCAGGATCCTCCTCTGGATCGGAGTCTGCAATGTATCCTAGTGAGTCGATAGTAGGTGAGATAGCAGCAGGCATTGGCTGCTCCTCGGCAGGAAACACCTCATCCCCCGGCGGCATAAACTCCGGATATACAGGCTCAGGAACAAACTCTGGTGAAGGTGGTGCCTGCTCTGGCTCCTCAGGGCCAGGCACATAATCTAGTGATGGTGGGGCCTGAAAAGCGGCCACCACATAAGCATAAGGGTCCTCTGGTATCATGGGCATTCCATCGACTCCCGGAGATCCTATGTCTGACAGATCCTTAAACGGACTAGATACCTCCGTGTAAGTGACTGTGGAATCCTTTGAATCTGACATGACCAAATCTGAAAATCAAAAGTAGCTTATATAAGTATTAATAAAAGACTCTTATTGTAATATACATAGTATTCTATAACATGTATATCAATCATGCATGCATCTAGTCTAACAAACTAATGCAACACTAGTGTATGTATGTCCTATGAAAATCCCTTTGTAAGAATGCAATGTTTGAAAACGGTTATAGTCCTAGTAAAACATTTGACCTGGTTCTCTATAACCTTGGCTCTTGATACCAATCTGTAACACCTCCAAATTGGGTCGCAGCAGAATATGGGTCTGGGGGTGGTACTTCATAGATCAACAACACAAAATATATATAAGAACGACCATTTAAAAGTCGTTTAAAACTGATACATTATATTTAACAAATTGTTTGTTACAAAATCCGAAGCTTCAATTGTTCGATGTTCAAAATACAAAGATTCTAGTTCATAACAAATGTTTCCCCAAAATGTAATGCAACCAAATCTTTAATGCATATGACTTCCAAAATAACGACAACCAATGTATCCCTTGCCTTGTACCTCATTGATCTCATGAGAAAACATTGCTTTAAAATGTCAACAATTATGTTGGTGAATTCATAGGGTTGTAAAATGTATAATGTAGGACCGCAAGATTTCCCCATGATAATGCAACAGATGCAAACATCATAAATTGTGATTACGTTTCCCTAAGCTCATGACATTGAAGCTTGACATGTATGAATTGCAATATAAATTGCCAACATTGCCCGTGATGATGTTCTAACCCGTAACATCCCAAGTCCGACATGGTATACGTTCGTTTATCCAGTGATAGCTAATTACCCGAACGGGGATGTCAATCCCAATAAATCTATTTACAACATTCGCGCTCACAACAGTAATTGACAATTCATGATAATGGGCTCAGAAGGGTTATCGCCACTTAGGCAAACACGTAATCATGTTAAAAAGTACACTTGCGTCTAATTTGTAAACCATGCATATGTTTCTCACCCCAAAACTTGTAAATCATTGTAAATGTAAAACGTGGGGCTATGAACTCACCTTGAGTGAGTGAATCGATAATGTAAATCACAAACAGAAAATGCGTCACGAAAACGTCCGAATGCAACCTAATTAATTATAGGTCGTATGAGTACTAAGTACTTTGAATAACTAATACCGTATATAATTCTATATAGCTACATCACCATCTATTTGTATTAGAGAAATAATATTTATAAAGTTAAAATGTTTATAAATATTTCCTTAGTATAAATGTCGCAACTTTTTCGTTTTAAGTCCGTTTCGTACGCTTCTTATGTCCACGCTTTCGTGTTAAGAAGAGTTATCAAAATATTACATTTTCATATTTTAAGTCCTCTGGTGAACAGTACGTTTTACTGTGTCATATCTTATTCGTTTAACTTTGATTTTAGTGATTCTTTCGAGCACGTCTTCGTAATTAAAAGTTTTATCTAACTAATGTATTTTACAAAAAGTATCTAAGATGAATAGTGATTTTTACTGTTCATAGTTTATAAAATTATTTTTATAAACTTTAATTATCGTAAACGTGAAAAATCCATAACTCCTTCGTTATTGATCAAAAAATTATGATTCTTAATGTTTTGGAATCCTAAAAATATGTACTTTATGTGAAAAATACTAAATCATTTATATCAGATGTGAGTAGTAATAAGTTTTTATAAAATTTCTTTTATAAAAGCATTTATTATCGTATAACTTGCAAATGGCGTATCTTCTTCATTATAAATCGGTTTTTCGAGTTCTCTATATGCCTACGATTCTTGTAACTTGTAGTATTTTATAAAAACATAAAATGAATGCTTGTATTCGAATCCAAAACAGTAGGTTTTGATCTTTTAGTTAAAATGTGTTTAAAACTTGTTTTTATAAGTTTTTAGTTTAGTAACCTTGTTACAAGTCCACTACAACACATTATATTACACGTCTCATATATTTTAGGTCCTTAGTCCATCATTTGTCCAAATATTATCCATGATAACAAGATCTCACATCACTTTTATTTATAAACATAATAAGTAGCTTTTTAAACCATTAACTTATATATACTTTATATAACTTAACCAACACTTGAATAATTCTTATACTTCTATTACAAAATGTATTTAACATCCATATAACATATCAAAAAGTATATCATACTATGATCAAAAGTAAAAATCTGAATAGAAATTTTGTTTTTTTAAAATTATTTTTATAAAAGTAATTTATATCGTAAACTGCAAATGGACGTATCTTCTTCGTTATATCACTCGGGATCTTCGAGTTCTCTATTTGCTTACAGATCGTTGTAACATGTAGTATTTTATAAAAAACATAAAATTAACACTTATTTTCGTGATTAAAACATAAATTTAGATATTTAAGTTAAAATGAAGTATTAAAATTGTTTTTAGTAAAGTTTAGCTTAGTTAGTTTGCTACAATCCTCTACCATACTTTATGCAATAAGTCTCATAATACTTTAGATCCTTTAGTCCATCATTTTGTCTAATAATATTAAGTGCTCACAGTTTTTTTTAACCATAAACTTCAATAAATAAACTTAAACAATTATTTTATAATAAACTTTCATAAATTGATCCATACTGTATAGTAAGTTTATACTTTCATTACCCCACGTTCTTAACATCACTATAATATATACAAAAGTTTTCAACCATGAACACGAGTAAAAACTCCATTTTCAAGTGATATATTTCCTAAAGGTGATTTAAACAATATAAACATCATATACACAAACATCCAAATGTAAATAGTGCTAGGGTTATTAAATGACCTTAAGAAGAGTAGGATAAGAGTAACAAGTTCAATAACCTAGTTTAGAAACAAAACCAAGCTTTAAGACTAAAACCCTAATTCCAATGAAACCCTAATCTTAAACCTTTCTTGTTTAACCCTCGTAAACACTAAACCAAGCTTCCAATGCACCTTAGATGTGCCTAATAATGAACCTTGAACACTGTGAGTTAGTTGTACAAACAAAAATAAGAAATGTAAAATGGTGTTTGATTTGATCCGAGGGCTAGGGTCTAATGGGGAGAGAGTTGTTTTGATTTCTTAGCAAATAATAAGTGGTTTGAATGATACTTGGAATAGAAGTCCTTTATAGTCCAAGATGACTAGCTTATGGTCAACTAAAACTTAACCATGTTAAGGCTTGAAAGACCATAAGTAAGAAGACGTCATAGGGTCAGGGAAGTAGAGCTGTAATGATTGGAATGGTAATGTAAGTGATTGTAGTGGGTGTGTAAGATATTTTGATGACTTAATTGCTTATAGAAGTTTATAACACATGGTAATTGTAAAGTCAAAAGAAATATCTTTGTGTTTTCTCTATAGGATCCGGTTATGTATATATATATATGTTAATATATATAATTTTTGGATATTGGGTATAATTGTGGGTATTTGGTTGAGTAAAAGAAAAGATATTTGTGCTCTGGTATGCCTAAATATATTTAATTACGAAACATAAATGTTTTACATAACCAATAAAGAATAAAATATAAAAATTTGATTATTACTTTCGTAAAAATTATATATTGCTTGTTTGACGTAAACTTTTATTTGTTTGGTGCCCGTTTACATTGAATTACAATTTTTAGTTTACGCGATTTAACTTAACATTAAAATAAAAAGCAAAAGCATACTAGACTAAAAATAAATAGTGAAATAAATGACGTTGAAAAATGACCTGAAAACACGGGGTGTTATATATGCTACAAAACAAATAGTTAGTTAAGATGGAACACTCCCTTACGTTATGAGTACTTGCTAAAAGAATTTAGAGACTAAAAACTAGAAAGTGGTTCAGTAGAACCAGCAAGGACGAATTATTCCCATGATAGAACTGGTTTGAAATCTGAAGGAATCAGCTGTAGTAAAAAAACCTGACTTTCTGAAAAAAGGGGTTTTTATTTTCTTGAATTGAAAAGATTATCAGAAAAGTAACAACAAATACATTTTTTCTTGAACCAAAGTATTACACAAACAGAATCAAGAGTACAACCGATCTTAATGTTACACAATTATTTTATTCCTAATGTCTTAGTCTAGTAATTATAAGCAAGAACGTTGTGACGATCGAGAATGTGATTGAGGATGAATCGCATTTCGTCACGAATGTTGTCGACAATGACTTGGGTGTGTTGGCAATGTTCGCACAACATTTCATGGGTGAGCAAAGGAAAAGGTTTGTTAGGCGAAAGGGCGTAGATGAGACACTTGCAGTTGTATTCAAACCTTAACTCGAGAAAGCTAAAGGCAAAAATTATCTTAGGTATCAAAGATGGATATATGAATCTCTTAAGATCTAAAACTTTACATTTTTTGGTGATTAGTATAAATGCGCAAGTAATGTCATCGATCCCGAGTTGGATCTGCTCTATCAGTTGGGACACATCTCTGATTTTAAAACTTTATTTATTATTTTTTTTACTACGTTTTATTCTAATATATTAACCTAAGTGGCAAAAGAATTTAAAAAAAGATTAGATTTTTAGATTACCGAGTGTGAACAAAAGTTTATACTTTTAATAATAAGTCTAATTTTTCAATTTATTTTCCCCCACAATTAAGTTTAGAAATATGTGTAATTAGAAAATAACTTAAAAGTATAATAAGTGGGAAAAATAAATATAAGAGAAACGAGACTTCCCGGGGCTCTTAAATGCTTGATTGAATTCGGAAAGATGCGGCGTGAAACAAAACGCCAAAATAAGCATGTGAATTCAACCCATAATATAATATATTGATCCAAATATATATCTCGTCAAGTGTAAAACGTCAACCACCAATCCAAGCTCACTTATGTCATTTAATCTGCAAAATAAATCTATAAAAACCATAAAATACAAAAGCGCACTTTCGTAGGCAACATGGTTGCATTTAGCGTATGCAACAAGCCTTTGAACCCCTCGGTGTCCCGAGTGGACGAGTTATAGTCTCATGAGAGTTTACAGCGAACAAACCCACAAAGTTTAAAAATATTTTTTATATATATTATTTTAAATTTGTTATTTATACACGATTTACTAAAACAAACACACATAAAATCTTTTTGAATTTTTTAGTTTTTTCTATGAGTTTTGGTTAAAAGACAAATACATATCAATCACATAATTATTATTCAAAGTACGAAAACTTATAACTACTACATAAAGAGATTAAAACAAATATTTTGGGTTTTTCAATTTTTAGAACAAATCAAACACACAATAATTATATGAAGTATAAAACAAATAATTTACAAAACTATTTTTTTGCAGACCAGAAGTGGCACTTAAAAGAAAGTGCAGCGTACATTGAATCTAATTTTTTTTTATTTCAAAAATTCAAACTAGCGCGGCAAAAATTGATACAAGTGCGCCGCACAGCAACATATGTGCGGCGGTTTTATCATGATAATTTATTTTTTCTTCAAATTTGTATTTATGTTTTATAATTTTTTAAACTCTTTTTTTAAGATTTCATAATAATATTAATATGCAAACAAACACATATAAACAAGCAATCCAAACAAATGAAAACAAACAAGAATGAATACTAATACGAGTTTGAAGACAATCTAATATGATAAAGATACGAAAAAGAAAATAAATTTTTTATTCTTTCAGGCCCAGAAAGTGCGGCGCACAAAATAAAAGTGCGGCGTACTTTCTACAAAATTTTAATTTTTGTTATTATTTTTTATTTTTTTACAGATGCAATAAAAGAGAAATAATCAAACTAATAGCATGATTTATTATATAAACATGATCATGCTAGAATTAAAATGAAGCAAAAATTAAAATCTTTTTGGCTTTTTATTTTTTTGAATGATAAACTAAATATTAACAAACTTACGATGCGTATAATCAAATTAAATGGAATTTCAAATGATCACATACCTGAGACAAGCAATTCGAGAGTTTTGTGTTACCACTGAACTTAATCAGTCACGAGATGAACAAGATCACATGGCAAGTGCGACGGTTTTGGTGTGAAATCGGCCCACTTTGGGTATAAACCTGGAAAATAACAAACGACAATAGGGGAAGTACGACTTGCATCAATAGAAGACAATTTTTTAGAGATTTAGAACACGAAACACACATAAGATACACAAGAACAAGCAAACAATTTGCAAACAACTAGACAAATTCCCTGCAGCGGCGCCAAAAACTTGATGGTGTGTTTTTACAAGCTTTAAATTTATAATAACTAAAAATACTGATTTTTACTAAAAACACAACATTCGGGAAAGTATACCCTCTTCGAATGTAATATAGTTTATGGTTAGTCCAGGTCGATCCATGGGATTTGTAGTAATTCATAGATTGTTTGTCAAGTAAAAAACCTAAATGATTGTCACGGATCATATAGCTAAACGTGTGTAAAGCAGAGCAAGCAACATGTTCCACATAACATAATAGATAGAGATAGAGCGAGACTTTATATAAACAAAGCATACAAGTCATATATGACGGGTAATCATAATAACAAGCATATCTACCAATGATAACATAGAATTCTTTCGGCCTATATACTACATCATCATGAGTATATTAGGAATGGTTTATATCAAATATGCATACATATGAATTCCTCTTAACCCGGTCGGTCAACATAAGAAAGGGTCTTAAACATTATTCTACTTGGGTCGTTTATCAATTTACCACACAATTCTCACAAGTATGATATTGAATCATTATAGACAGATGATGCAAAATCAACCATTACAACTAGCCTTTTCGGCCTATGATAGTTGCAACAATCAATCAAAGAATAAACAAAGATCCAAGAAAAGATAACATCGAATTCATAAATATATATTCACAAGTCAAAGCAAAATCATCCAAATATTATTCATGTTTTACATATTCAAAATGAATGAAGAACACTACATCATAACCAAACCAATAACCAATTGCTCCGACAAACAACCAACATCCAAACCTACTAAGATAACTCACGAGGCTGTCACTAACCTGTTGGAAATCAAGAACACGTCGCCAAATGGTGTGTTTGGTAACGGTTCAATATAGTGAAGGAATTAGAGATTTGGTGTGAATCGTCTAACCCTTGTGGTATAATGTGTTTATGATCTGGAAATATGGTGTTTGGGGTTTGGAAATGGTGGTGTTTCAGTGGTGATTCGTGGTGGAGAGTGGTGGTAACATGGTGGTGAGAAGGGATGTTTAGATCATTGGATCCTAAGATCCTCACCACTCCTCCTCTTCTCTAATGATAGTGTGAGTTGTGTGTGTAGATATTTGTTATTGAAGTGTGTGAGAAATGAGATAATTTTCTCTTAATTTATAGACTGGGCGAGGGCAAAAGTGCGACGCACTTCCTTGAGAAGTGTGGCGTATTTTGCTTCTTTAATGCGTAGATCTTTAATGCTGAGATGAAGTACGGCGTACTTGATGTAGAAGGGCGTCATACTTGATGTATTAAATGCTCTTCATTAACTCGGCTTGAAGTGCAGCGTACTTTGGGTAAAGTGCAGCCTACTTGGTACATTTTTAGCTCTTTGAGTTATTTTCTTAGTTTAAGTTTCATATTTTCGCGTATTCTTCCATTTTCTTTCACGACACGTACCATGAACCTATAATAACAAATATAGTATATTAAGTATCAAAAGTTCTTATTATTAACCAATAAATATACATAAAAGCATTGATAACGCTATTAGAAATATGTATAATTTGAGCGTTATCAGAGATCTCCGAATCCTTTTCAAACACTACCTCATAGACTTTTAGATCGCCGATGAGCTCATCTAGAGGTAATGTTGATAAGTCTTTAGATTCTTCTATTGCGGTCACCTTTGGACGCAACTTTGTGGGAAGTTCCTTTAGAAATTTCCTAACATGATTATGACTTGAAAAAGATTCATCAAGTGCTTTTAAAGATGTAATATTAGTATTAAATCTAGCAAAAGCACAATCAATAGTTTCATCATCAGAATTAACAAATTCTTTATATTTTTGGACAAATATGTCTATTTTGTTATCTTTAACTTGCTTATTACCTTGATGAGTAATAATTAGTGAGTTCGAAACATCTTTAGCCGTATTACACATGAAAATTATTTCATATTCCTTTTGGGTAAAGCATTTTATAAAACCATTTTTGCTTCATCGTTTTTGGAAATCATTTGCCTATGGATTTCTTCAAATTTCTCATAAGGAATGATTTTAACCTTATCATCTTTGTTTTTAATGGTAGGTTTATAGTTGCCATAAACTATAATGAGCTAAAGATCAATATCCTTAGACTTCACATAAGTTTCCAAACGGTTTTTCCAATATATAAAGCAATTAGCCTCAAAGAGAGTTGGACGTTGCATAGATTGACCTTCTTTGTATTTTTCTGAATCCATTATCGTTTTAAAGATTTAAAATATAATATATTTTAAAAAAATTGGTAACCTAGCTCTTGATAACAATTGTGAAAAACTAGAAGGGGGGAGGGGGTGGAATAGTTTTCTTGTTTTAAGATTTACTTTTTAAAATTTTGTTATGATCTTATGAGTAGTTTGCATAATATTGATGTTTTGGTTAGTAAATAAATGTAATGCAAGAAAGTAAAGAGTTGGAGAGATTCAACCAAGAAACGATTGTTTATAGTGGTTCGGCTACAAGGACACATTCCTTACCCTACTCCACTCCCCGAGTCACCTACTCTAGAGTTCGTAAACACTAGTCACTAATTTTCTTTAACCAACGGAGAAGCCTCACAACGTTGCTTACACCTTTTAACGGTACAAAGCTAAATACCGGATTCTTCACAAGGTAGAATCAAACAAACACTACAATACTTGGTTTACAATGAGGATGAGAGTAACTACAACTACTATATGATGGTGCAAGAATTAGAAGTATGATTTTGATAATGCAATGGAGGTGTGAAACAAGGTACTTGAAGCTTGATCGTCTTAATGGGGTGTTTGGCAATTTCTTCCTTGAAGATAATTACCTACAAATGCTAGAGAAACTAAGAAAGAACTAAAGAAAAGATGATGATCAGTAGATTAGAGAAAGAAATGCTGAAAAATAGGTGAGTAAAACATGAGAAATGACTTGGTATTTATAACCAAAAAACTACACTATAGCCCGGTTCTGCCAGTTCTATTAAAGAAAGGAACTTGCCAGTCTTCTTCAATGGAACCGGCTAACAGTAACCATCTGAATTTTGATATGCAAAACTTGAGAGAACATATGTAATCATGTAAGATTACCCTAAGATATATTGTATTTGATGATGTCATGAATGATGTAAGTAGTATTTAAACTATTTACTTATAATTCTAAGTACTTCTAAAAAAGAAAAGGTAAGAGTTGATATAACATGTGTGTGATTTGGGTAGTTTACTTTAACGCGGTTTTATTAGTTGTTATCAACAAAACATAGTATGATCGTAAGATAGAAATAAATGTTTTTTACTGGTTTATTTGTATTAATAAACATGAACAAAAGTCTTGTTCGTTCATTTATGTTCGTGAACGTCCGATTATGCGCTCGTTAATGTTCATTTATTTATTTTATTATATACTTTTAAAATTACTTAACTTAAACAAAAAAATACTTATAAACCACAATATGATGTATATTTTTATAAATTTTATGTTAATTAGACTATGTTCATATATGTTCGTTCGTTTATGTTCGTTTAGTGCTTAATGAACGAACATAAACGAGCATGAACAACTTTAAATTTCTTAATAAACGAACATGAACAAGAAAAATTGTTCGTTTAAGCGACCGTGTTCATTTATTTGTGTTGGGAATTATGCATTCCTGACTTAGTACCGTTAGTTATATTAGTTAGTACCGCTAGTTATAATTTGTACTGACAGTACAAAATGTTAGTACTGATCAGATAGTTAGTACCGTTAGTATAAAATATTTAGTACCGTTTATGAGATATGAATGAGATATCTTAGGAAAGGATATGCATGATCTTTGTACACGTTTTGTAAAGCCCATTAGGGTTTCCTTAGTCTATAAAAGGAACCCTAGGCATAGTTAGTAGATATAGTTCTACACAGATCAATAGAGATCGATTAGCAATCATAGT
>BQNB010035456.1:18102-50860 GCA_026074375.1 Tanacetum coccineum | reverse complement strand
CCTAATAATAATAGTTGTTAAGTCCATTTCACGCCTAGACGCTCGAAGGTATATTAAACGTCTAAGTTTCCCCCTTTTTTTTTCTAAAGTGACTTCACGTTTATTACAAACTTTCTATTTTTAGAAACATCAAACGCCTTTCCGAAAATATGTCCATGACAATTCTAATGTTTCTAGTTAATACATAAGTGTCGCTATATGTTTCGCCAAGGTTTTTAATGCTCAAACAACCCTGAAAGTGTCCGAAAACCCGTTTTAGAAATCCAAACAGCAAGCACTTTTTAGTGTATTTCACAAAATCATTTTTTTCCGATTTGTGGTAAAAATATCTCTCATTTTTGACTTTTAAGCTAAACGGTTCGCGACTTTATAGTAAAATCTCATTCCGGACAACTTTCGTGTTTTATACTTGAGCCGATTCGGAGCCGAAGGGCTCCGAATCGCCCGATTTAGCTGCTGATCTGGTCATTCCATTTTTGCCGAAAAATGTTTCGAGTTTCATTTGGTCATAACTAGATCATTTTAAGTCTGATTTTAACGTTCTATATATCGAAACGACCGGGGAATCATATACTACCATATTCTTAGCCTTTTAACACCTTAAGACATTTTTTTATCATCCCGTATCCCACTTTTCATTTTCGGACAGATTACAAATTTCATCAAATCACTTTCAAAACCAATTCAAACTTCACCATAATGCCTAATATAATCCTAATCCTCATCCAATACTAATCCAATATCAAATCCACACTTATAACTATTCTAATCTCATCCTCATCATTGTTCCAACACACAAATCAACTCATCTCCGCCTTAATCACAATATGTATTTAAAGAAATATAAGACTTCATTAACTTTCACACTTAATTCATTTCTTTTTGAAAAACAACACAAACACATAGATTTAAACCAAAAGTATAAGAAAATCAAGGAATCAAAAAGAGGTTTAGGAATAAGCTTACAAATGATGATGAATAAGCTAGAAATCAATAAATCTTGAAAAGGAGGTGACGAAATCTTGAAAACTCCAAACAACGAAAGAAAACGGTGGCGGCCGGCGGTGGGCGGCAGCGGCGGCCGACGGTAGGCGGTGGCGGCTGACGGTAGGCGGTGGCGGCCGACGGTAGGCGGCGGTGGTGGTGGTTCTAGAGAGAAGGAGGAGAAAAATTATCTCTTTCTCTCTCTAAAATCTAAAGAGTGTGTTTGAAATGAGAAGAAATGAGGAGGGTTGTGGTATTTATAGTGGGAAGAGAAAGGGAGGAGGAGTTATCCTTTCTTTTCATTACTTCCAAAATTACTAGTTTTTAGTCCGTAAAAATTATATACTTTATCCGTAACAATATAATTTTTATAAAAGTCACTAGATTATTAAATTAGCTTCGTAACGAATATACATACGACCATATTCACCGGAGTCTAAACACTATTATTTGGATTCGAGGTGTAAACTAATCACAGGGACCATAAGTGTAATTTTTGTTAAATAATGGTTTGGGACTCGTTTAGGCTAGTTAACGGATGATTCAAAAGACGAAACTTGCGTCATTGTTTTCCAAATCATTTTTCCTATAAAAATGAGTATTTACACGACTATTATTTTCAAAAAAAAATAAAATAATGCTTTTATCGTTTGTATAATGTTATCGTATAAGTAGGTCAATCGTCTTGTAAAATAATATTTATAAATTTAAAACTCGTATAAATATTATATAAATGATTCTAAAATGTTTCGCAATTTTTTTTATTAAAAACGAACCAACACTATTCATGTCAGGAAATAGTGTATAAAAATCATATTTCTCTTGTTTTATACGTTAAATGAAATTTTTTAGCTTATGCGATTTAACTATTTAATAAGAATTAAAAGTAAACGCGTACGAGACGGAAAAAAAATAATTAGCGAAATAAATGGCGTCGTAAAAAGACCTGAAAATACGAAATGTTACAGTATGGCAGCGGGGTGAGGTGGTGATGGTCTCGATGGTGTGGAGACGATGGAGTGGTGATGAGGGTGGTGGCGACGGCTGTGGCAACCCGAGGGGAGGGGGGTAAACGACGCGTGGCCGCGAGTGGTGGTGGGGATCGGGTAGATCCGGTGGTGGGGATCGTTTTTGATTTTGGTCGGAAAAGTTTTCCGGCGGCGGCGGCGTGATGGCCGGCGGCCAAAAAATATAGGAGAGGGAGAGAGAGTGATGATGCATGTGTGTGTGTTTTATATATGAAAATGGGGTGGATATATATATAATAAATAAATATATATATAATATAAATATATATATAAATATATATAAATATATATAAATAAATATATATATATATATATAATAAAAATTTATATATATATATATAACTAGAATTAAAAGTGGCAAGTTCCTCATAGTTTTGGTGGATTTTAAAAATATAACTCCAGGGACTAACAGTGAAATTTTGAGAAACTTTTATATAATATTGGTTCGGGACTCGTTTAGGCCACTTAATGATGATTCAATGCACGAAACTTGCGCCATTGTTTTCCAAATAATTTTTTCAACAAAAATGAGTATTCATTTGATAGTATTTCATAAATATTTTTATAACATTTATAAAAATATTTGTTATTCAGTTGGAAACCCGGTTATGTCTTATCCGAAGTAAAAATAAAAATAAATTTCTAACCCGTATATTCGCGTTATCAACAAACGTTTTCGAATAAAATGCTTACCTAATTTAATATAACAATTTTATATAATAAAAAGTGTGAATTAAATATATTTAATATTATCTCGTTTCTAAAATCTTGTGAGGGCCTGTTCATTCACTTTAGACAGTTTTCAGGTCTCATCAAACTGAAAAGTTGGTCAGGAATGTCGTTATACATCAAATTACTTTAGAGTCCGATAATGAAAACGTGATTTAGCCGATTCTATATTTGATAAGCAACGTAGAGAATAACATATATTTTCTCATTTCAAGTCAAATAAATTAAAAATGAATTTGCACGTGAGAGATGTAATAATAAATATGATTTATTATTTAAAATATGTTCCGAAAATTTTACCGGTTACGCGGTAATCGCTTTTACGTGACAGTAAAAGACCAAAAGTCAAAAGTCAAGTCGGACCCTTAAAAGTCAAAGGGTAAAATAGTCATTTTAAAAATCCAAAAATTGCCGGATGTTACATCTTGCACATGTGTGAATGTCGTTAACCGTTCCTAATATCCAAGAATCACCATTTTGAACCTTAGACGAAATTATTTTCCATTTACATTCATCATTCTTACAAATAACGTCGTACCTTAATTTGGTAGATATTCTAACCTTAAATTCAAAACCTTCATCAAGAGATTTTTTGCCAATTACATACATGCAATGTTCTTTGTTATCAAAATCATCACCCTTTTTCATGATACCAGAGCATTTCCCATTATGAGTTTCATGCTTCATGGTTTTTATAGATTGTATTGGTGGATCGGGTGGTTCAGGCATACTAATAAATCTATTTTCTTGCCATTTTAAATCAATGCTTTCATCATTTTTATTATGAAAAGTTTCATTTTTTGCTACTTTTAAAGATCTATTATCTTCATCATGTTGCAAGTTTAAATCAATATACTCATCGTTAAGATCGAAATCTAAATTATTTGAAGAAGAAAGTTTTACCTTTTTAACAAATAGCTTGTTAGATGTAGTAGGTTTTGAATTATAAACTTCATGGCCAAAATATTCGACATCGTTATCATCATCGCACAACATTTGAACCCATTTCATAAGAAAAAGAAATATCAAACGTGTGGTTGATACTGAACTTTTTCCTAACGTATCCAACTAGCTCTTTGTAGGTTATATTTTTTTCTCAGTAGAACTCCATAAACTACGTCTTCACAAACCAACAATTCACTAAATTTATTAGCTAAGCCACTCATTTTTTTATGTTGCATTTGCATAAAATGGTGTAATGTAAATATATAATGCTAAAACTTTAACTACCTAATCTAATGCTACCTTAAATGAAGCATATAAAAATTTAACTACCAAATCTTTATGCAACCTTAAAAGAAACAATAATTTATTATTATCTAACACATATTAAATACTGGTATAGCAGCCGTCGGTAGAGCAATTTGATTCATATTTTAAACACCTTTTAAATTTAACACCAAACACTTATTTATTACACTTTCCATTTTCTCTAACTACATTTGTGTATTTAATACACTTATTTATTACACTTTCAAGTAAGATTCACTTTCCTAGTGCTCTACTGACGGCTACTCTACCAACGACTGCTCTACCAACGGCTGCTCTACCAGTATTTAATATGTGACATACCAGAATTTAATATGTGATCTACCTCGTACTTCCTTTATGTGTATTTAATAAGCTGAATGTAAGTATGAATTTCATATTTCTTTATCAAGCTTAAACACCTAAAGTTTATTTTAGTTGGGATTTTTGGTTTATAAAAAGAATGTCATCTATAAACACATATTCAACAACAAAGGATCTGGTTTTTGATGAGGGGGTGTATGTTTCTTTAATTTGTTTTCTTTTAAATATGTATCTTTTTAAATACTTAATCATGTTTCTTTAATGTTAATTGTGTTTTTTGTAAATTCTTTATTTTAATTTTTTGCAGGAATTCATATTCATGTGATGAACTAGTTCTTGATGTGGCCTACAATGGTTGCTTCCTGATATACCCTTTAAAGTATGGTGGAGAACTTTTAAAATTAAAGTTATCTAAGGTTAAAATGTTGACTTATTTTTAAATGTGTAATTTGTTGTTGGATAAAACAAAATATGATATTTGGAAGTAGTTTTATTGTAACCCCAGATGTACACTTGAAAATGGTTTGACTATTGTCAAAAATGATAGAGATTTGAAAGAAATGTATGAGATGGCTAACTTACATGGTCAACTCGATGTGTATGTTTCCTATATTCCTAAAAAATTCCTAGTTGACTACTATCTAAAGAACTTGTGTGTTGATGATTCTGACGAGGAGGTTTCCTCAATACTATGACGTTGAAAGAGATGATTACATAGGAAAAAGAATAGAGTCATGTTACCTAAGATCTCCTCCTCTTAAGCCTAAAAATTCATTTAAAGAATTTAAAGGGAAGGCGCTTTTGGATGACTTTGAAGATGTAGAAGGTGAAGGTGAGTGTTTGGGATTATTAAACTCTAATTTCGTGTAACTTCTTTATATGATACTTGTACCAGGTAGGTTGGGAATCATAGAAGATGTACTTTCTTTTTAGTTGTTTTGGTTGTAATTTCATTTTAACTTTAGTTGTTTTGGTTGTAATTTCGTTTTAACTTTATGTATTAGTGGTTGTAATTTCGTTTTAACTTCGAGTTTGTTTGTTGTTATGTATTTGAATCTGGTTTGAAAAGTCGCCTATCTATTCGTACCTAATGTTTTTTTAATATCCTTTGCATAACATATTGTAATTTAAATATATATTTCTAAAACTTTAATTACCTCATCTAATGCCACCTTAAATACAGCATAGAAAAATTTAACTACCAAATCTTTATGCAACCTTAAAAGAAACAATAATTATTATGCTTATATCTAACACATATTAAATACTGGTAGATCAGACGTCAGTAGAGTAGCCATTGGTAGAGCATACTTACTTAAATTTAAGACATTAAATTTTACACCAATCACATATTTAATACACTTTACATTTTATCTACCTGCATTTGCTCTACCAGTATTTAATATGTGCTCTACCTGAATTTAATATGTTCTCTACCTAGTACTTTCTTTACGTGTATTTAGTTAGTTGAAGTAAGTATCAATTTCATATTGCTTTATCAACATTAAACACCTAAAGTTTCTTTTAGACAAAGAATATCATCTATAGACACATATTCAACAATAAAGGATCTGATTTTTGATGAGTGGGTGTATGTTTCTTTAATTTGTTTTCTTCTAAATATTTATCTTTTTAATTTTAAATACTTTAGTGTTATAATCTAATTTGAAATTATTTCGATTTTAACACAGGGCATCACATAGGGGTGATGAGATACGGTATGATGTATATTTTGGAGGTTGTTTCTTCATGTGTCTGTTAGAATATTAGGATGGGCAAATTCTAGATTTGAGGTTACCAAGGTCAAAAAGGTTGTGGTATAAAGAAATGAATGACCTTTTGTTATATAAAACAAAAGAAGAAATATGGAAGTTGTTTTATTGTAAACCCAAATATACTCTTGAAAAAGGTTTGACTATTGTTGAAAATGATAGGGACATAGAGAAAATATTTGAGCTGGCTAACTTGCAAGGGGATCTTGATGTATATGTTTTCCATGTTCCTCAACCCATCCTATTTGATTACTATTTTAAAAACTTATGTGTTGTTTTTGAGTCTGATGATGAGGTTACTTCTATATATAAAGGTAATGAAAAGGGTAAGGTACTTTTGGATGACATTAAATCGGTGGGATTTGGGAAAGGCAAGGTGCTTTTGGATGACTTTGAGGTTGTGGGTAATGGTAAAGATAAGGTGGATGGGGATGACTCAAAGGATGAACTAATCTCAACTAAGGGTGATGGTGAGCAGAATGAAGGAAGCTCATCAAGCTTTAATTTTCATTAGTTTAGGATTGTTACCTAATATTATGTTTTAATTATGTGTTTTAAAACTTTGTTGCCTAATCTACCTAAGTGATTTTATTAACACTTATTAACTACATAGTAGAGCACCCGTCAGTAGAGTTAGTAGATCACTAGTTAGTGGAGGAAAATAACACATATTTAATAATTACACCAAACACTTATTAATTACATGTTGCAACCACCTATTATACTGTAATGCCATTTCATCTATAAGTTATCATAATCTAGTAAATCTTTTATAAAACTCACAACCTTGTTTTTTTCAAATCACCTACAAATGAGTTCACCTGAAAACAAATAATGGGAACATTTGCTCGATATCGACGACTCTGATCTACAACTTTCAGCCCCTTCCCGTCTTTCCATTAGTAGTAACACAAGTTTTTGTCAATCTCAAGAAATGGATTATGTTGATGAAAAGTCGACTAGGGTAATTCTCGGTCCTGCTGGTAGGATCCATAAACTACGTAATTTTAAAGATGATCCCACACAAGATTATATTAGGAAACACCTTGACGATGTGGATGACGATTTTAAACGGAGGCCATGGGTTACGGCTATTGAGTTTATCAATGATGGTGGGGAGATCAGGGGTGGCTATTTTGGCAATATAAAGAGCTACATCAAGAACAGAAAACTTAAGAAAGTTGTTGCAATAATCACTTCTTGTAAGCCAAATGTGCTTGGTGATATGAATGTAACACTCAAAGATCCTTCAGGCACAATGTCCGGTACAATTCATTACAAAGTGTTGTCTTTTGAAGATGGTTATATAAATGATATCAAAGTTGGATCTGCTTTAATAATTCATAATGTATCTGTGTTTTGTCCTAAATCATAAAACTGTGCTCTTAACATTACACTTAAAAATTTATTTAAGATATTCAAAAAAGACACAATTGTGGAAGATGCTGATGGTGCTAGTGGTAGTAACATTTAAGACACGGGTAAAGATGACCATAACATGTTGTGGCCTATCTTTATAATGTTGTGCTAATTGTAATATGTGGTTCTCTAATGAAACAAATGTTTTTTTATGTCATGTTTTGCTAAATGATGTGATTGGGCTTGGGCTCATGACCCAAAACAAAATTTGGTATTAAGTAACGACCCAAAACGAAACGGCCCAAATGTTGTGTTAAATGATGTGATTGGGCTTGGGCTCATTACAGTACATGTTTTGCTATTCAATGCACAACTAACCCACATTAATCACTGGTAGAGCAACCGTCGGTAGAACACTCATCGGTAGAGCAACATTGGGTAGAGGACAACAATAAATTTCAATTTACCAACTCTAGTATTTACATTAAATTTATTAACTACCAATTCATATTTATTGTAACAATTTGGTGATAATATATAGCTCAAACATTTGTTTTTTTACATACATGTGTTTCTTCCTAAAAAACTAGATGGCGAACGCAAACTTATGTGTTAATTGCGGATCACCAACTACTATGACCACATCGTGGACGGATGCAAACCCCGCACGATAATTTTACTTATGTCCGTATTGTGTGTTTAGTCACTAGAGGGATCCGCCAATGTGTGCAAGAGCAGTCGCTATCATTCCCGGACTCTTGAGAAGAATCAATAATAATAAAAAAATAGTGAATGTTCATGCTACTCAAGCTCGACGATTGAAGTTTGTTTTATGTTGTAGCTGGTTATTTTTTGTTTTGTATGTCGTTTTGAAATAAAGTGTTTCTTAATTAAATAACAATTGAAATAACGTGTCTTATTTGAAGTTTTATGCCATTTAGTGATCTTTTTATGGTAGATAATTTTTAGTTACATCCGAACTATTACATGCTTATTTAGTTACATCCTAACTATGGAAATCTTCTAGAAAATCTTAATGATTGCTTACTCTCTATATAAAGAACCACTTTTGCATCTAAACTTAACCCTAAATATTTACACCACCGTCAAACCTCCATTTAAACTTAACCCTAACAATGGCAAACCTTACTCAACTAGCTATTGACTCGAAATCAGATCAACTAACCGAGCAAGTTCTCTTGTATGTTGAAAGGGACTTGGCTCGAGAGCTGCGTATGACAAGGTTATAGACTGAACTTTGGCACAAAGTGACCGATTCAGTCAAAGACAAGGCATATCTTATAGAGGAGGTGAAAGAACTTGGTGTGGCTGCTTAAGGTTCAGATAGCATGGCATTTCTTAGGATCCTTCATGATGAGGATCTTGTTAAGGCCAAATACATCATGAACCTACTTAAGGACACCCAAAAACATACTCGTCAAAAGTATGTTTATATTGCAAAGGTCAAACTTGACCGCAAGTGATGGGTCGTGGGTTGAGGTTAGATGGTGGGCATTAGGCTGCTTTTGGGTTTGTGGTTAGATGGTGGTGACCTTTGCAACGGGTTTGTCTTATCATTTTGGCTTTGTCATGTTATCCTTTTGTTCTATCCTTTTGTGTTTGTCTTAGTACTCTTAATGTTTTGTTTGTGATGATCTATGCCGATGTTGAAGTCTAGTCTGTAATGATATTTAGTATGTGGGACAAAGTGATCTTTATCATGTAAATTATGGTTGTTCTAACCTTTGTTATGGAAATCAAGTTATAAATGTTGATTAGTATATAAATTTTGATGTTTATAAAGATAAGTGATCAAAACAACCCATTACTTACATAAGCAATGACTCAAATAATTTTGATTAGTATATAATAAATTTTGATGTTAATTTACAAGTTAAGCCAGGACAAATATCAAAAATAAGTTTCTATCAATATCTTGTCTATTCAAACATGCCTACCAATTGCAATCGCTCCCTAAATATATTCAAACAAGTCATGGTAACGACATTTCTGTAAATGGAGTAACGTAAGGCATTTCTGTAAATAGAAAGCAAGATGTGAACCATAAAACTAAGTAACACTCCTGACTTTATGGTGTCATGGAGTAATTTAATGTAGAGAGATTAACATTATATAACATGCCTTGATGGGAAATACATGAAAGTAGAGTGTAAGAAACATATCCACAAGCCCAACGATACAAGTTTTCAAACCATATTCCGCTCATGTAGAGCTAGCCTTCGTTTGACATTACTCACTAGGTAGATAAAGAGTAACAAGTAGGTACACAAAATTACAAATACGAATCCTAAATATTCAACATGAGCAATGTCTATCAACTTGATTATTGCAACATTTTGTGTTTCTAGTAAAATTCAATCATTCTTTCATGATATGCCAACGCAAAACTAATGGGATCATTAACCTTCAAAGGAATATTATGTGAAAGCCTGTATAAAAATACACAAACCCATATTCCACAATCACCATAAAGACCACCTTAGATTGGGACACCATCGGTTTATCGAAAAGTGATTAAATAATTATCTTTATTAATGTTCTTCTTCTCAAACACCTTGGCATTATCCAGATAAAGTAGGATCTGAAACATCAATTTCTCCCTCAACTGAAGCCAAAAATGACGGGTTTCTTTTCCATTAGGAGGGGCACCTAGACTATCAGAAATGGTTATCAAACCAAAAATAATGTGCAACTCTCCAAGTACCCAGTCAGAATCATTTTCATTGATAGGAAAATACACCTATATATTTGAACATAACAAATAAGCAAACCAGGGTACACCTATCCTTACATATATATCATTTTAAGAGAATAAAGCTTAAAAATACAAACCTTTTGAACATTATCTGTAAACCAGGGTACACCGTAAGTTACACCATCACCATAATAAAGAGGATACTCAAATCGGGAAAGCATATAACATAGATATGGACTTTCCATTGCCCAGTCAGCATTTGGGTCCCTGAATTGCCATAAATATTCAATCCAAATATCGAGGTGCTGTCGTTACCAAATAAGAAAAGCATTAGATAAAAAAAATCTCATTAAAAATTCGATACATTGATTTTAAAGTATTCAAAAAATACTTACATCACTAGATAGCCAACCTCTTTTAGTGTGGCTCCTGCCGAATAATTTCTCCCAGAACATAATTTGAACAAGATGACCTTTGTCAAGCCATGGAAAAGTCCAACGCATTTCTATCCTATTTTTATCACAAAATAACACCATAACTGCTTCAAGCACACTCACTGTTCTTTTTGGTGCAGTTAGGGAACGAGTAAGATCCTGAAAACACATATGGGTTCCTATAAAAACATTAATAATGGTTTTGATTATCTAATATTATAAACAAATACCTCTTTCCACGGTAATAGTTGGATTTCATTTCCATCTGACCCAACAACTGTTTTGAACACTCTTTTTGAAACCTTTTCTATGTTAACTGCACGACGCCTCCTTTTCATACATTTAACTTTAGTTAACGGCGGTTGAGTATAGGGGGATAGGTAAACCTTACCTGGAAATTTCTGACGTGGATTCTCACTTTCCTCAGCATATTTCACAACACTATCATTGTGCACATCATCTAAATCATTCTTTACCTGAAAATAGCATAAGATTAAGGTTAGGTGATGATTTAACTATACTTAGAGAAACATGAAAATGTGAAAGACATATACACCAAAAAAGGTTGATCCACATCTATCAATTCAGAGATACAAGTATCATCCTACATACAAAATTATTAAAATTAGGTTCTTCCACTAGACATACAATGTTAAAGAAAATCATTAATACATTTACCTGAACAGAATTCGGGCCTAATAATGGCATGTCAAAGACGTCGTTAATTAGTTCTCTAACTTGTTGTGTAGATAGAAGAAAACCATCAGAATGAGAAGCTTCTTCATTCTCATTGACTTTGAATTCAGGATCACCAGAATGAGAAGCTTCTTCATTCTCCTTGACTTTGAATTCAGGATCATCTCTAGCTTCTTCATTCTATAAAAATATTTATTAATTATTAAGGTCATTGAAAAAATAAATACAATACACCATGTGTAAAAGGGAAAGCTCAAACCTTAGAAATATAACCAACATCCTGGGATCATAAACTAATAAGACCATCAACAGTAACACTCTCGTATTCATCATTTAATATTATACACTGACGGACCCCCTCCACAGGCTGGTGATAAAGACCATTGGCAGGAATTAAAGTTAATACTGCTTGGTCAGACAGTTAAGTCTGTTGTAATTTTAGTAATAGTTATCAACTTAGCGTTGATTTAGGAAGAGATAAGCATTATATCTTAACGGTTTTTGTTCCTTAAGCCTATAAAAGGAACATAGAATAGTATTGTAAACATATCAGTTGATTGAGTATTCACAATCAAATAGTAATAGTAATAGCAATTTTAGTATTTGTTCTTGTGTTCATCTTGGTATAAGTATTGATATTCCGCGTCAATATTTATATTCACAGTCATTGTCTCTTATAGTATCTTTGGATTTATTCAAAGGACTATAAGTCATTCAAGCAGCCGTTTATGTTATTCAAGGCTTATTCAGATCCTGTTTATTATGACCTACAAGTGGTTTGAGAGGTCTTTACCAAGCAGCCGTTTGCTCTTGGACTAGTTAGTTCTTATGTCTGTTAGACATGGTGAACCAAATAAACAGGATCTTTCAAATATTTTATTAGGACCTACCACAAGTGTCTAAACCTAAACAGACAGTTGTCCCTAGTTGTGCACAGCATGTAAAAACTCCTAGGCAACCAATTAGGACACCAGTGACTCCTTCACCTATTCCTTCAAATAATAGACAGAATTGGAATCAACGAATGGAAAGGGAATTAGGTGCAGGATATTCTTTTGAAAGAAAAACATGTTTTGTGTGTGGAAGTCTTAGTCACTTGATTAAGGACTGTGACTATTATGAGAAGAAGATGGCAAGGGAAGCTGCTCTTAAGAGCCAAAGGGTGGTTCATGCTGATGTTCGGCAAGCCACACCGGCCTGGACTAACACTAACAGGGTGAATAAAGCAAATCAGTTCACTCCCAGACCTGTACAACTAAGTAACATTAGACCCAACCTTAGTACTGCTAGCAAAACTATTAAAACTGGTAGGGTAAATGTTAATATTGGTCATGGAAATGTTAATTCTGGTAGTGTGCATGTTAACTCTGGCACTCAAATTAAGTCTGGTGCTTCTAGAATTAATACTGGCAAGCAACATATTAATTCTGGTAGTATGCATGTTAATACTGGCACTCAAATTAAGTCTGGTGCTCATATTAATTCTGGAAGAGTAAATAGACCAGTATCAAACAACACAAGCCCTAAACTTTCTCAGGTGAATCTTACAAGTCCAAAGAAATGTTTTTCAAAACAAAGGTCACCTGTAAATAGACCTTTTTCAAGGAATACAGCACACCAGTCAAATAAATATGCTGTTAAGGGCAAAATGGGCACTGCTGTTAAGACCTCAGCAGGTTGTGTTTGGAGAAAAATAATACCACTCTCCAATACCAATAGTGGACCAACCCCTGATTCGAATGTTAATGTTTCTAGAGGTCCACAAGGCAGACCCAAGCCTATGAAGGCCTGGGTCCCAAAGAGAAACTAATCTCTTTTTGATTGTGCAGGATCATCCACTGAAGCATATGGAGCATAGAGGTATTTTTGATAGTGGATGTTCTGGGCACATGACTGGTAACAGGGCCCATCTTGAAGATTATCAAGAACTCTCCAAAGTGGGATCTGTTACTTTTGGAGGAAGTAAAGACCGAGGAGGCTGCAGACCTGATGGTGGTTTCTTCTACATCTCTGACTGAAGCAACTAGAAAAGCAGCGGTTTCTGAAAAGCTTGCTAAAAAGAAGACACACTCCCCTAAGCAGCCATCTTTTACACCAATATCCAAGTCTGCTGATGACATTATGGCCTTTAGAAAAGAGCTGGATGTTCTTGCTTTGAAGCACTTAGGACCAGTACCTGCAACAGCACCTACCAGTACTAATCCTGTTAATACTGGGAGTATTACCCTTAATACTTCTTTTGAGAAGGTTAATACTGGAAATACTGAAGCTATCTCTCCTAGTACTGATCATGAAGAAGAGGTCTTCTCTGATGCAGATGATGATGAAATGCCTGAAATAAGGATTTATGATAAATCAAGTGAAGATGAGGTAGATGTTCCCACAAATCCTACTCTAAGGATTCACAATGCTCATCCTCAAAGTCAAATCCTTGGAGATCCCAATACACCTGTTCAGACTAGAAGCTCTCTCAAGGATATGCCAGCTGTCACTTGCAAATTGGATGCAGATTGGTTGTAAGTAATGATGTTGTGGTCAACTTGCTGTAAATATAATTAGAACTGGTTGAAAATATGTTAAGTCTGGTGAGTCATTATTAATACTGGTTGACTAATTTAAGTCTGGTAGTGCAATTTTTAAGTCTGGTCGCTTTCACTTAATACTGATTGAAATAAAATCAATTTATTTTATTCAAATATAACCGGTAAAGATCTTTAGGGAAAGGAGGACATAGATGAGTCTCTGTATGAGTTATGGTAAATATGGACCTATCCTCAATCTCCTAGGTCTACTGTGTCTGATGCTAGTTCACTGTTACTTACTGTCCATCTAATGAAAGTGATGGGGGGCTAGAGCTATATCTGACCTTTCAGTCAATGATGATCCTGATCCATGTCCTTTCCCTATACCTTCGTACTGAGCATGTTACATTTGCCACCCAAAAGGATCAAACACAAGTGCTAAACCCAAACAGACAGTTGTCCCTAGTTGTGCACAGCATGTAAAAACTCCTAGGCAACCAATTAGGCCAGTGACTCCCTCACCTATTCCTTCAAATAAAAGACAGAATTGGAATCAAGGAATGGAAAGGGAATTAGGCGCAGGATATTCTTTTGAAAGAAAAACATGTTTTGTGTATGGAAGTCTTAGTCACTTGATTAAGGACTGTGACTATTATGAGAGGAAGATGGCAAGGGAAGCTGCTCTTAAGAGCCAAAGGGTGGTTCATGCTGATGTTCAGCAAGCCACACCGGCCTGGACTAACACTAACAGGGTGAATAAAGCAAATCAGTTCACTCCCAGACCTGTACAACTAAATAACATTAGACCAAACTTTGTATGCTAGCAAACTATTAATACTGGTACGAGAAAATGTATAATATCTGGTCATGGAAAATGTTAGTTTGTTAGTTCATGCTGGCACTCAAATTAAGTATGGTTATTTAGATTTAATACTGAACAAGCAAAATGTTAATTCTGGTAGTGCGCATGTTAATACTTGCTAGAGTAAATAGTCAGTTCAAACAGTCTTCAAAAAACTTGCCCTAAACTTTCTCAGGTGAATCTTAAAGTCAAAAGAAATGATTTTCAAAAACACAGTTCACTTGTAAATAGAACCCTTTTCAGGAATAAACCACAAAGTCAAATATTTTTGCGTTAGGCAAAATGGGCACTGCTGTTAGACCTCAGCAGGTTGTGTTTACGAGAAAAGTAATAACCTATCTCCAATACCAATAGTCGACCAACCCTGATTCAACATGTTAATGTTTCTAGAGGTCCACAAGGAAGACCCAAGCCTGTGAAGGCATGGGTCCCAAAGAGAAACTAATCTCTTTTTTGATTGTGCATGATCATCCACTGAAGCATATGGAGCATAGAGGTATTTTTGATAGTGGATGTTCTAGGCACATGACTGGTAACAGGGCCCATCTTGAAGATTATAAAGAACTATCCAAAGTGGGATCTGTTACTTTTGGAGGAAGTAAAGGTAGTATCAGTGGAAAAGGTACAATTAGATAGGATATTTAGTTTTTGATGATTGTGGCTTTGTGATAGAAACTTGGACATTTTAATCTGTTTTCCATATATCAGATATGTGATAAAAAGCTAAATGTACTTTTTATGAAAAAGAGTGTTTTGTGGTATCCTCTGACTTCAAGATGCCTGATGAAAATCAGGTCCTTCTTAAAGTTCCTAGGCAACACAACATGTATACTTTTGATATGAAAAATGTTGATTCTTCAAAAGGATACACCTGTTTATTAGCAAAAGCCTCATCTGATGAAGCTAAATTGTGGCACAGGAGGTTATGTCACCTTAATTTCAAAAACTTAAATAAACTTGTGAAGGGAAATCTAGTTAGAGGGTTACCTTCCAAGAGTTTCAAAAATGACCACACTTGTGTTGCTTGTCAGAAGGGAAAGCAACACAAGGCCTCCTGTAAGGCCAAGATTGACAGATATGTAACCCACCCATTACACACCTTGCATATGGACTTATTTGGACCTACCTCTGTGAGGAGTATCAACCATGCAAGTTACTGTCTAGTGATTACTGATGACTGTTCAAGGTTTTGTTGGGTATTCTTTCTAGCCAAAAAGGATGAGACTAGTGACATCCTTAAGACTTTTATAAGACAGATAGAAAACCAACTTAATCAAAAAGTAAAAATCATTAGATCAGATAATGGGACAGAGTTTAAAAACAGGGTTATGCTTGAGTTCTGTGGGGAAAAGGGTATAAAATAGGAGTTTAGTAATGCAAGAACTCCTCAGCAAAATGGGGTTGCTGAGAGAATGAATAGGACCCTTATAGAGCTGACTAGGAACTATGCTGCTGATCACACTTTCTTACCAACTTTTTGGGCCAGAAGCAGTCATTACTGCTTGCTATTACCTTAAACAGGGTAGAGTGACCAAGCCTCAGAACAATACTCCTTTGAGCTTTTGGTTTGGCCTCAAAACAGTCCTTAGCTAAAAAATAAAATAAGACCATTTTGGGTGCCCATGTTACCATTCTAATACTCTTAGCCAGAATTTAGAAGAAATGGATATAAATTGGCAGATTGCTATGATTGCCATAAAGATTAAGAAGTTCTACAAGAAGATAGGCAGACGGCCAAGAGTAGAATCCTTAGAAAAGGAACTGAGTGACACTAAGCAGACTCTTGGAACAGTAGTCCTACAGCTGATAAAGAAGATCAAGAAGCTAGAAAATAAGTTGAGGCAGAAGAGAAAAAGAGAGGATGCAGAGGGTCAGGATCAAGATATTCCCTCTCAAACAGATCAAGGAAATGAATTTGCTACTCCTGAAAAGAGCAAGGATTCAGGGGAGGCTCAAGCAGAACAAATAAGTCCTTCTACCTTAGAGGCTGCACAAATCTTAACTAATGTAGCTTCTGAAGGATTTAAGGGATCACAAGCCCCTCTTGGTAGCAAGATTTACAGAAGGAAACCCAAATCTACAGCAACTCCTACCAAGGTCTTAGATTTTGAAGAACCTGCTGAAAGACCAGTTAATACTGGTAGTACACCTTCAGCTCAAGTTAATACTGGTAGTACACCTTCAGCTCAAGTTAATACTGGTAGTACACCTTCAGCTCAAGTTAATACTGGTGAGAAAGAAAGAGTCCAAAGGAGAGAAGGAAAAGCTCCAATGACTGAAGAAGACCTTCAAGCCGAAGTTCAAGCATCAAAGAAATCAAAAGAGCTAGCAGGTTTAGAGGCAGCTCAAAGATTGCAAGCTACAATGGATGCTGAAACACAAAGACAAATTGATCTTGATGCACTTCTGGCTAGAAGATTGGTAGAGCAAGAGGAAGAAGCTGCAAAAGAAGCACTTGCAACTGAATTTGACTACATTCAAGCAAGACTAAATGCAGATCAGATTCTTGCAGAAAAGATTCAACAAGAAGAAAGGGAGCAATATTCTATTGAGGATAGAGCAAAGTTTCTACATGACACAATTGCTGCCCAAAGGAAGTTTCTTGCAGAACAAAGATATGCTGCTATCAGAAACAAGCCACCAACAATATCTCAGCTTAGAAATCAGATGATCACTTATCTGAAACATGTTGCAAATAAGAAGCATGCTGAGTTAAAGTCTAAATCCTTTGAGGAGATCCAAGTCTTGTATGAGAGATATAAGAAACAAGATCAGACTTTTGTGGCTATTGGATCTGAAGAAGATGAAAGAGCAATCAAAAAGATGAATGAAAAAGCTGTTAATAAAGAGAAAGAACAGAAGGATGAATCTGTCCATGAGGAAGTTAAAGAGGAAGAAGGAGCAAAGAAAAGGAAGTTAGGCACAAGAAGGAAGCTAAAAGCAAAAAGAAGAAAGTATACCTCTGGTCTCACAAGAGAAGATGATGACTTAAAGATATGCTTACATATAGCTCCTGATGAAGATAAAGTGGTTGATGTTGAGATTCTTGATCATCAATATCCCATTATTGAATGGCAATCATTTTTCCTTACAACTAAACCTCAGCATGATCAAACCAAACCTGATGAAGATATATATTTGAATAAGGTAACAAGGAGTAATGGTCATCAGAGATTCTTTCGCACCTTAATGGGAGTTTTATCGATTTTGGACAGAGAAGATTTGAAAATCATTTATGAGCTAGTAATGGAAGAATATAAAGATAGGCTTCCTGAAGGATTTGACAGGATGCTTTGGGGAGATCTGATGATTATGTTTAATCAAGGTGATACTGCTGACTTTTGGGATACACAGCAAGATTGGAATCTTATCAGCTGGAAACTACACAGTTCCTCAGGGGTACATACTATCATGACAAGTACTGGACTTGTTTTTCATATGCTTGTGGAAAGCAAATACCCTCTGACAAAGGAAGTACTTTCACAAATGTTGGAACTGAAGTTAGAAACTGAAGAAGAAAGCTCTATGGCTTTAGAGCTGATCAAGTTTGTGAAACAACAGTTAGAAGAATTTGAAGATTCTAATGATGATGATCATGGAGAAGAAGAAAGGGTTTGAGTGTTGGCTAACCACCACACAACAAATGGTCTTTGGTTCACCATGTCTAACAGACATAAGAACTAACTAGTCCAAGAGCAAACGGCTGCTTGGTAAAGACCCACAAAATCCGTTCATGGTTGACAATTTACCAAAAATTGTATGGTAATCTATGCACCATAGTATTTATACTAAAGCATGGCTACTCCAGAGCAAACGGCTAGCTAGTAAAGAGTTATCAAATCCGTTTATAGCTGATGATTTGCTCAAAATCATATGGTTATCAATGTACCATGGTCCTTACAAACCTAAACATTGCTATATCCATAGCAAACGGCTCAAGGTAAAGACACAACAACTTCCGTTATGGCTGGTAGTTTGCCAAAAACTATATTTTTGTTGCAGTCAGATTGGAGAAGTGCTATGAAGACTTGTTGCAGTCAAGATTTGAAGACCTTTAAAGACATATTATTTTGAATATGAGAAGTTCAAGACAATCCACTAAAGCCCAAATGAAGCCAAAGTACAAAGAAACTTAAGTTCATGAATTAAGAGCAAGTTAGGGAGGATTGTTAGGAAAAATATTGTAAACAACTTAATACTGTTAGTATACAGTTAAGTCTGTTAGTTAAAGTTAGCCACTGATAGAGAATAGTTGAATGTACTGTTAGTATAGAAGTTAAGTCTGGTAAGAGCAAGTTAAGTCAGCCAAGCATTAACTTAAGTCTGCAGTATTAAATTTAATACTGCTGTCAGAACAGTTAAGTCTGTTGTAAATATTAGTTAATAGTTATCAACTTAGCGTTGATAAAGAAGAGATAAGTATTATCTCTTACCGCGTTTAGGTTTCCTTAAGCCTATAAAAGGAACATAGAATAGTTTGTAAACAGATCAGTTGATTAAGTATTCACAATCAAATAGTAATAGTAATAGCAATTTTAGTATTTGTTCTTGTGTTCGTCTTGGTATAAGTATTGATATTCCGCGTCAATATTTATATTTACAGTCATTGTCTCTTATAGTATCTTTGGATTTATTCAAAGGACTATAAGTCATTCAAGGCTCATTCAGACACTTGTGCACAACTAGGGACAACTGTCTGTACAATCCACTCCAACACTAACTCAAACTGTACAATCCACTCCAACACTAACTCAACCTATACAATCTCCAACACCACCCCCTCAACCATCAAGTGTACAACTAACATCTTTACCACCTCCTATCCAACCTGAACAACCTACTCCAGCAATAACATTTTCATCTCCACCCATAACTACCATTCCTGACACCCAACCAACTCATCTACCATCTCCTCAAATTCCATCACCACCATATTATGAAACAGAAGGTCCATCATTTGAACCTTCTTATCATATGTCTCCACCACCTTCACATGAACCTGAGATTCAAACATCTAGAACTCGTGAAGAAAGTGAGCAACTTAGAAAACAGCTAAGATCTTGTACCTAGGCTGGAATCAAGTGTAGACCCTTAGAAAAGGAACTGAGTAACACTAAGCTACTCTTGGAACAAGTAATCCTACCAGCTGATAGAGAAGGTCAAGAACTCAGAAATAAGTTGAGGCAAAAGAGAAAAAGAGAGGAACCTGAGTATGAAGAGGATGCAGTGGGTCAGGATCAAGATATTCCTTCTCAAACAGATCAAGGAAATACATTTGTTACTCCTGAAAAGAGCAAAGTTTCAGGGGAGGCTCAATTAGAACAAATAAGTCCTTCTACCTTAGAGGCTGCACAAATCTTAACTAATGTAGCTTCTGAAGGATTGTAAAGGGATCACAAGCCCCTCCTTGTAGCAAGATTTACATCATAAACCGAAATCTTACATCAACTCCTACCAAATCCTTAGATTTTTGAAGAACCTGCGAAAGACCAGTTACTACCACCAGTACTCAAGATAATACTGGTAGACAACCTTCAGCTCAAGTAAATACGGGTAAGTACACCTTCCAGCTTGAACTTAATACTGGTGAGACAGAAAGAGTCCAAAGGAGAGAAGGAAAAGATCCAATGACTGAAGAAGACCTTCAAGCCGAAGTTCAAGCATCAAAGAAATCAAGAGAGCAAGAGCTTCAAGAGCTAGCAGGTTTAGAGGCAGCTCAAAGATTGCAAGCTACAATGGATGCTGAAGCACAAAGACAAATTCATCTTGATGCGCTTCTGGCTAGAAGATTGGTAGAGCAAGAGGAAGAAGCTGCAAAAGAAGCACTTGCAACTGAATTTGACTACATTCAAGTAAGACTAAATGCAGATCAGTTTCTTGCAGAAAAGATTCAACAAGAAGAAAGGGAGCAATATTCTATTGAGGATAGAGCAAAGTTTCTACATGACACAATTGCTGCCCAAAGGAAGTTTCTTGCAGAATAAAGATATGCTGCTATCAGAAACAAGCCACCGACAATATCTCAACTTAGAAATCAGATGATCACTTATCTGAAACATGTTGCAAATAAGAAGCATGCTGAGTTAAAGTCTAAATCCTTTGAGGAGATCCAAGTCTTGTATGAGAGATATAAGAAACAAGATCAGACTTTTGTGGCTATTGGATCTGAAGAAGATGAAAGAGCAGTCAAAAGGATGAATGAGCAAGCTGCTGGTAAAGAGAAAGAACAGAAGGCTGAATCTGTCCATGAGGAAGTTAAAGAGGAAGAAAGAGCTAAGAAAAGGAAGTTAGGCACAAGAAGGAAGCTAAAAGCAAAAAGAAGAAAGTATACCTCTGGTCTCACAAGAGAAGATGATGACTTAAAGATGTGCTTACATATAGCTCCTGATGAAGATAAAGTGATTGATGTTGAGATTCTTGATCATCAATATCCCATTGTTGAATGGAAGTCATTTTACTTCACAACTAAACCTCAACATGATCCAACCAAACCTTTGGAAGATGTCTATCTGAATATGGTAACAAGGAGTAATGGACATCAGAGATTCTTCCGCACCTTGATGGGAGTCCTATCAATCTTGGACAGAGAAGACTTGAAAGCTGTCTATGAACTTGTAATGGAAAAATATCAAGATGAAATTCCTGAAGGCTTTGATAAGGTGCTTTGGGGAGATCTACTAATAATGTTTAATCAAGGTGACACTGCTGACTTTTGGGATGAACAGCTTAACTGGAAGATTATTAGCTGGAAATTACATAGTTCCTCAGGGGTACATACTATCATGACAAGTAATGGACTAGTCATTCATATGCTTGTAGAAAACAGATACCCTCTGACCAAGGAAGTGCTTTCACAACTGTTGGATTTGAAGTTAGAAACTGAAGAAGAAAGTACTATGGCTTTGGAGCTGATCAAATTTGTAAAACAGCAGCTAGAAGAATTTGAAGATTCTGATGATGATGACTTAGCCAAATCTGATCATGAAGAGGCAGAAAGGGTTTGAGTGTTGGCTAAATACCGACACAACAAATGGTCTTTAGTTCACACCATGTCCTAACAGACATAAGAACTAACTAGTCCAAGAGCAAACGGCTGCTTGGTAAAGACCTATCAAATCCGTTCATGGTTGACAATTTACCAAAAATTGTATGGTATTCAATGCACCATAGTATTTATACTGAAGCATGGCTACTCCAGAGCAAACGGCTAGCTGGTAAAGAGTTATCAAATCCGTTTATAGCTGATGATTTGCTCAAAATCATATGGTTATCAATGTACCATGGTCTTACAAACCTAAACATTGGCTAGTCCATAGCAAACGGCTCATGGTAAAGACACAACAAATCCGTTTATGGCTGGTATTTTTTAAGTTTTTTGCAAAAACTAACTTTGTTGCAGTCAGATTGGAGTGCTACTGAAGGACTTAAAGACATATTATTTTGAAGACAGAAGTTCAAGACAATCCTCTAAAGCCCAAGGTGAAGCTTAAAGTATTTAAAGATCAAGAATGTTTTGAAAGAACTTGAAGTTCATGAATGAAGATCAAGTTAGGGGAGGATTGTTAGGAAAATATTGTAAACAGACTTAATACTGTTAGTATTAAAGTTAAGTTGTTAGTCTAAGTTAGATAACTGTATCTGAATATTTATGTCACGTTAGATATAGAAGTTAAGTCTGGTAGAGCAAGTTAAGTCTGCCAGCATTAACTTAAGTCTGGCAGTATTAAAGTTAATACTGCTTGTCAGACATTAAGTCTGTTGTAAATTTAGAATAGTTTAATCATTAGCATTGATTTAGGAAGAGATAGAGCATCATCTCTTAACGCGTTTAGGGTTTCTAAGTCGATAAAAGAACATAGAACAAGATATTGTAAACACATGAGTTGATTGAGTATTCACAATCAAATAGTAATAGTAATAGCAATTTTAGTATTTGTTCTTGTGTTCGTCTTGGTATAGATATTGATATTCCGCGTCAATATTTATATTCACAGTCATTGTCTCTCATAGTATCTTTGGATTTATTCAAAGGACTATAAGTCGTTCAAGGCTCATTTAGATCCTGTTAATAAGGACCTACATAAGTGTAATAAAGTTATTAGGATGATAATTTATAACTTTATGCTTGTTATTTTTATTGGTTACGTAAAATATTTATGTAACGCAATAAAACCACACTTTTGCATGCATGGCAAACCATAAACCCATCTACACTTCAAAAAATACCCACTAATACACACAATACTCAAAAACCTCATAAAATCTTGTCCAAAATCATCCCCTAACCGAAATTCATATGTACATAACACTTTACTTGAAATTAAATCCAACAATGCTCCACTAACTTGAATAAACAACATTACTTGTTATCCAATGGATCAAACAACCATCTTTTACTCAATTTGTGTCCCCCTTTTGAGCTCTTATTCACGGCAAGGACCAAGAGAAGGAGAAGGGACAAGAGAAGCTGTTAGAAACGGCACATCACTCTCTTACAAGACAACAACCTTGCACCTACACTTACAAGACCTAGATTATATTTTAAACATTCTTTTTGTCCTCCTTGTTCCCTCTTTTGACTCCATAACCGGTTACAAGCAACAAGACACCAAAACCTATATTTGTTGGTTTTTCTAATATGGTATTCTTACATGTTTAGCTATAAATAGGAACTAAAAATGGAAGTATGCACATACTTAACTCTTTCAAGTAAAATCCAACACATATACTCTCTCTTTGAACTCCATACCCACAGTTCACTCTCCACCCTCACATATCTTCATAGTTTTTTATTTATAAGCTAGTACAAGTGTTCAAGGGTTATTATTAAACATATATAAGGGTGTCATTTCCTCGGAAGCTGGTTTGGTATTAAAAGGGGTTTTTTGCAAGCACTAAAAAAGAAAAAATTTAAAAAAAAAAAGGATTTTCTTGGTAAAAAGTTAGGTTTTGTGGAAGTAATTAGGTTATGATACACTTGGGTCTTGCTTGTTAAATATCATCACTCACTCAAGGAAGGTCTTCTAAGAACCGCACATCTTTTCATATCTTATTTTCATGTTTTCAAATATAATATGTAATGGTTAAATTACACCTATGGTTTATTTTATGAAGTTATCATAAAAATACATGTACATACATAACATAATTATATTTCTTCTATGGTTAAGATGAAGTTTAAAATATGTTAATATGTTTAATAACAAGGATTTACAAGCCATTGGATAAATAATAATTATTTTGTCAAGTTTATATTATTTATTTATTTATAAAGTTTGGATAAGTAAATAAATATGTTGGACAATTTTCTTAGACAATATGGACACAATATGATGGAAATCATGTAGAGGACTTAATTTATACATAAGGGATCTAATTTATAAATTAGAGGATTTGTGGTAACTTTATTAAATTTAAAAGTGTATAAAACAAGTTAACTAAACTTTAATTGTTTACTGTTCATTTCCGAACCATATAAAATTTACTATTATATTTTATAAACATAATACATTCTCATAAGGATCGTATGCATATAAAGAAAACTTTAAAATACGAATTATAACAATAAGTTACGATGTTTGCCAAAGATTATACGTAAAACTATTTTTATAAAAGTATTTTTATAAAAACTATAGAAGGATTTCAAATACAGATAAATTGTGAACTTATTTTATGAAAAATTACAAGTTAATGATGATTTCAAAACTATAAGGTACATTACAAACATATTTTAAAAATGTAGAAGATACCTATTTACAAGTTTAACGGATAAAAATTATTTTTATAAAAGTAATTTTATAGAAACATGCTACTGTTCATAACAGTGGGCTGTTGGGAAATAATTTTCTTGGATAGAACTTTTAATTACGAATACGTAGACATAAGAATCACTAAAAATCAAATTAAAATGGATGAGATACAATTAATATACGATTTCAACAATTAAAATTTATAAAAAGTATTTTTATAAATCTTTACTCACTGTTACTGTTCATAACAGTAGATACTAATATAATAAATGTAAAATTTGATTATATTTTTCAAATACGAATCCATACATGTAAAGAACGATAAAAACGGGATTAAAACGAGAAAGATACGACATTTTTATTAAAAGTGATATTTATAAATGTTTTTAACCTTATAAATATTATTTTCTCAAATAATTAAATTATTTATATAATGAAATTATATAAATAATACATCAAGTATTTTTGGCAAATAACAAATTGTTGGACAAGTATATCATTTTTACAGTTTCAAATACATGGACATTTATTTTACAAGTACAAATTAAATTGTTTAATTTTATAAATTAAACAAACACTTTTAGGTGGTGATGTAACTATATAGAATTATATGTGGCATTAGTTATTCAAAGTACTTAGTACTTATACGACCTATATTTAATTAGGTTGCATACGGTCATATCCGTGACATTTTCATTCACTTGATTCATATACTTCAGTTCATTCACTAAGGTGAGTTCATAGCCTCATGTTTTATTATATCAATGATTTACAACTTTTGGGGTGAGAAACGTGCATTGTTTTACGATTGGACGCAAGTGTATATTTTTACATGAATACGTGTTTGCCTAAGTAGCGATAACCCTCTGAGCCCATTATCATGAACTGTCAATTACTTTGTGTAAGCACAAATGTTATAAATAGATCTATTTAGGATTGACATCCCCGTTCGGGTGAGTAGCACTCACTGTGCCGGTTTACCAAACAATAGACATATACCATGTTGGATTTGGGATGTTGCGGGTTAGGACATCATCAAGGGCAATGTTGGTAATTTATTTTGCAATTCATACATGTTGATCTTCGGTGTCATGAGCTTAGGGAAACGTAATTACATTTTGTAATGTTGCAAGCTGTTGCATTATCACGGGGGAAAAAATCTTGCGTCCTAACATTATATTTAGCATAAACCTAAGAATTCACCAACTTTATGTGACGTTTAAAGCATGTTTTCGCATGTCAATGGGCACGAGTGCTAAGATACATTGGTGATATACTCTTTTGGGAGTCATGCATAAAAGATTTGGATCATTACATCTTGGATATTTGTTATAATCTAAAATCTTTGTTATCTAAAAAGGTTTGAACAATTTAAGCCTTTGTGCTGTTTGTATAAACATTTTTAATAAATCAATGTATCGTATTTCAAAACGACTCCTTTAGCAGGTCCATTCCTCATTTCTTGGCTAGTTGATCTTATGATATAACGCTCCGGACATCATTTACATTTTCGTACTGGCTACCCTATTTGGGGGTATTACAACTTAGCTTACACTAATTTCTAACACTAAGCGTAATGTCGAGTTCTAATCTAGAAGATAGAACCAATCTATCACAACTAACCACACTACTTCATGACAATTCACGTACTTTCTCTTCAATGCACCCGCACAAATTTTCTTCACTATTACACACCACACTTCACTTCACTTCACAACTCCTTCATAACCTTTCTATACTTCTCTTCACAACTTTACTTCAACTAAACACTATCTTGAACACACCAATCTAACACTACTTACTAAGATCACCCCGATCTAACTATACTTACAATGATCACAAATACTATCTTAATAATTTTTAAAACCAAAACCCCCAACACGATACACACCTTCACAATATACACAAAAGAGTTACAAAGAACTGATACTATTGCATACAAAGGTTGCAAGAGACACACACTAAGCTATAATACTTCTTCAATTGATGGTAGGAGTATTTCTTCTCTTTCACTTGAGGATCAAAGATTGGATCACTTGGAAACAAAGCTTTACGATTAAATGATCAAAGGAATGAAATAAGAGTATAAAGTGATTTTTGAACAGAAAGAAAGAGTGTGCAAAAGGTGAGAAAATCAATACAGAATAGTCTAGTATTTATAGGCAATCTGAGTTGCCTTTTTGTCTGGGAGGTCCCTTTAATTAGGGTGCTGGTCCCCTTAATAATTAAGGGGACCGCCCTTATAATTAAGGGGGCCGCGCATCCTAGACGCTCCCTTTTTTGTCTTTTCTGAGGGAGGTGTTTTCTGGAACATTTCTAGCCGTTTTTAGGTAGAAAATTTAAATTCAAAATATTTATTTGAATAAAACATTTCTTTTAAATCTAAAAATGTTTTATAAAAGATATAAAAATGTTTGTGACATTTTTTATAAAAAATATTAGGTAGAATAAAAATTCCTTTGATCATAAAATACATTTAGCATTTATTTATTCATACCTTTAAGTGATTAAATTTTTGAAATGAAAATTTACTACTAATTACTTGTTTACGAATAATTTTTCATTAATCTTTTTTACATTTGTGATTATCAAAACGTAGAGAGGTTGAAAAATATTAATAATGTTTTTAGGCATTATTTCTATCAACAATCTCTCCTTTTTTGATGATAACACAATGTACCCTTATTTTGTGATAACACAAGTGCTATTGCAATCTCAAACAATCTAGTTCCGCACTCAAGAACAAAGCATATTGATATCAGATATCATTTTATCAGAGATCATATTCTAAAGGGGGACACTCAATTACATTTCATTCTCACTCAATATTAACTTGTTGTTATCTTCACCAAGCCTCTGGATGAGCCAACTTTTAAAAGATTGATTGTTGAACTATGTATGTTGAACATTGATTCAAAACCTGAAGCTTCAGTACTAACTGAAGAAAACTGAAGCTTCAGCGCTTTCATCCAAAACTGAACAAACTTTCATATGTTAAATGTCAGTTCAGTTTTTGCATATAACCTTTAGCTTGCTTAAGTGAAGTAACTGAGCAATCACATATGTCTCATTCATGGATTTGCATGAGCATATGTGGTTTTGTCACCTTCGCTGGAGGACATATATTGGTCAAGTCAAGAACTGAACAAAACTGATTTATTTCCTTCAGTTCGGTTTATAAAATGATTTTATCAAATTCTTCAGCTTTCTCTTGAGTGAAGTAACTAAGCAATCGCATATGTCTCATTCATGAATTTGCATGAGCATTTGGGGTTCTATCGCCTTCGCTGGAAGATTTATGTTGATGAAGATTACAATAATTTGTTTAGCATAACATAACACCAAACCTGAACCTAGTCTAGCTTTTTCAAACATCAATCTCAAGGTCAGTTTTAAAACAAATGTGATTCTCAAAAGTAATATTTTTTATTAAAATAATTTCCTTTTCAAAGAAGTTGTTTAATTAAAATATATTAATATAGGACATCCAAAAGTTAGAATGACCTCATCACCTTTCTCTCACCTACTTTTTTAGTTGAATAGACGGTTGTTCACTATTTTAGGTGTCAGATGCATGCCTTTGCTGTCTTCAATTTAAATACAAATTTGTGCACGGGACATGTTTGAAAACAAACCCTAAACGTTCCCATAACTCATAACCTCAAATTGATAATTACAATTTCTCAAGAAAAATTGTAAATTTCAATCAAATCATATATATCACGAACAACAACCTTTTAACTCCTCACTTTACATATTCATCAAGAACAACAAAAAAACCACACCTCAAACCAGATCATAATCTTCAAAAACCCTAATGGCTAAAAATCAACAGCACAGACAATCCCTCTTCACCTGAAATCACTCCCAAAAAAGAACCTGTCACTCTTGACAAACCTAAAAGCCCAAACCCTTTCTTACTTGCATATCAAGTTGAGTTCATCTTTGAAGAGATTGCCTCCACCACCAACAATGAAGTTGCACATCTATATCCTGATCACGCACAGACGCAAACTTAAAATACTTTAAGAGGTGTAAGACTTCATTTTCCAAATGCTGGCCTAAAGGAATCATTTATCTAAGGGCCCAACTTAATACAAAGAATACCTGAGTGTATTTTTTGATAACTGCAAAAGACCTTAGAAGACTCTAATATTTGGTCTCAACTCCTACTTTCTAGGGTGAATTTAGAGGATACATAGTATCGACCCAACCTTTAGGACATGCTTTTAGGGCACCATTACCTACATCACTCAAGGTATTGTATGTTTCGCGCGCACCTGAGGGCCGCTAGGCGCGGGAATAGGGAGGGTAGGACCATGTGAGAAGGGGTGGGTGGGGCCAGCGCAATTAGGGGGGGGCTAGGCACAGTGATTTGGGAGAGTGTGTCTGATCATTAAGGTAGGCTCTTGGGGAACATGATAAGTCTCACTATAACGCGAGCGTAATAGTTGCCTGAGGGGCTCGAGCGATGAAAGGTGGTTGCCTGGGTAGCGCACGCATGGCCACTCCTAGCTCTTCGCACCCACCTAAACACTAGAATGAACACTTGTCTATAGACAGTAGCGTGGAATAACGGAAAGATCACCAGTTTGGAGTATGGGCTACCTCACGTGGTGAGTGCGAGCTCATGTGGCGATCCCTTGAGGACCTATTAATCTCCCATCCAGTTATCCTAAGATGTTTGCGACTGACGGAAAACAGGTGGCCTGGACCAAATATCCAACAAGGATGCCACCATCCTGTATTGTTTGGCTAATGGGGTAAAGGTAGATTAGTTAGGCTAATATGGGAAGATATAATTCACAAAATGAGCAAGAAAAATAGAGAAAAGGTTGTTCACTATCCTAGGTTTCTATCCCTTCTACTGGAATACATGATGCCGGAATATGATAATGAAGAGCTCACCATAAACCCTACTCAGGTCTTCAGTGTTCACAATTGGGCACTGAAGCCAAACCAAACTGAAGGACCTCCTTTCACTGACCACATGAAGGCCATCTGCAATTTTGATGTGCCTGTGGACTCCAAAGCTCCTAAACCTTCCTCACAAACTAAGGAGGTTCCCCAAAGCAAAAAGCCTAGAGCTAAAAGTGGACTCAGAAGAAAACAATCTTTAAAACACACATCTGAGTCCAAGACTGAGGCATCTAAATCCAAAACTGGCCAATTAGAAAAAGAAACTCGGTCCTGTTCGGCCAAGGACAAAAGCCCAAGCCATCTTTCACCTTCCACACCAGTAGTTAGTGAAATGCATAAAGAGGCACATCGAGCAGTTGGTGGCCCAACATCTTTAGGGGCCACCAGTAAAGAAGGAGCTCACCCTCAGCTCAGTAGTGGTATGTCTGCATTTAATCTTATTAAACCTATTTTATTCAGCTTCTTTCATTTGCACTTTGAGTCTACATTAGGACATGATGTTTTAGCAGATTCCACAGCTGAAGCTGATCCTGGACTATCTGCTCCTAATGATTCCATACCTTCACAACAGGGTATAGATGAAGGACCAAAAGATATTAAATTTATCACATATTTGCAGGGACTAATCCAAGTGTTCTTGTAGATCAAACCAAATCTATTAGAGATAGGTTAAAAACTGCCCAAACTGATTCAGGTACAAATGAGGAGTCCAGAGCTGATGAAATTTCAAATAAAATCAAGCTGGATGATTTATCAGATCTCTTGTAAGACACAAGATCTGCCTTCTTCATTCCTGACTCCCTATAAGATGAACCAATCATTATTTCGGATGAGAGTGAAGAGGAAGAGGAAGTTGCCAAAGATAAAGAAAGTCATGCTTCTTCTCATGATGTACCAGAAGACACTTTAATCCATCATCCTCTATCTCCAAAATCGGCTCAAATTCAAGAGTTAATGGCTCATGTTCAATTACTTCAGTCTTAGAATGATGAGCTGAAACAACAAAAGGCAAAAGTTGAAGCTGAAGTTGCCTCAATGAAGGCTAGGCTCTCATATCCAGACATCAACCAGCTTACTAATCTTCTGGTAACCTCTTTAAAGCCTGAACTCTCCAAACTCTTGGCCTCACATAACTTTGCTAGCTGCTTACCAACTAAACTAAAAAAGCCCCCCTCAAAATTCACTGAATTATCGGGAGAGATTAAAGAGCTAAAACAGCATGTTAAAGATATGGAAATCGAGCTACCTGGGGACTTAAAAGAGATTCCAACAAAACTGGAGACTTTTACTTCCACTATCTCCAGTCTTACATCCTAGGTTGCTGAACTGAAGAACATTCAATGGGAACTTCCAGCGGAGCTTCAAGCTTTACCAGTTCTAGTTTCTTTAGTTCAGAAACAACTCAAGACTTTGGATTCCCTTCCAAGTGTATTAAACAAGGTTACTAAAACCATGAACAGGTTTGCCACTGTAGTGGTAAATGCATCAGGAGCTACGACCAAGGATGTTCCTTCAGCAGGCCAAGCAACTGCTTCACCTGCTGAGGGGGAAGAACACCACTAAATGATCTAAAAAAAAAAATTTAAAAAAAAAAAACCACCTAAAAAAAAAAAAATTTGAATTAGTTGATCTTATAGGCATTAATGTAGTGGAACAATACCACAACAAGAAGTTACTCTCTGTTAAATATTATGACAAGATGCTGAAAAGAAGAAAAAGCTCAAAGATCATAAACTGTGATGTTATCACACAAAAGGGCCCTATCTCACTGAAAGTATATAGGGAAGATGAGACAATTGAAGTCATTGCAAATCTCAAAGTCAGTGACTTACATCTGGCTGAATGGAGAGAGGTTGTACAAGCTTGTCCTGATAGAAAAGAAAAAGGATGGAAAACCATCTATGGATTGATAAAGACAAGAATGGAATACCTTGATCAAACTGAAAGAGAACTAAAGATTGACTTCAACAAACCTCTCAAAGAACAAGATCCTCTGAATGAGCTAAATGAGTTAGCAAACAAGAAAAGAAAAAGAACCAGTGACTTGAAAGACCATTCCAGGTCAACAAAGAAACACAAGTCATCAAGTTCAGCATGAAGAAGAGGTTCATTGGGCAGCTAAGATAGTAGAATGAAAACTGTTTGTAATAACTTTATCTTTTGTAAAAGTAATGTAATGAAAGTTAGAATGAATGGTTATCAGTTTATGTTGTTCAATTTATATCAGTTGTGTAAGAAGAAGTTGTTTTGCTCACTTACAATTGATTTTAACTTAGGCTATTTATATAATTAAATAGGGGAAGATTGTTGGGTTCAGTTCTTGAGCCCTTCAATCTTTCAGTAGATTTAAAACCAAATAACTCCTAATTATTCCTCAAGCTAAAGTCTTTTAGCTTGAGTTGCTGAAGGTTCTTCAGCGTCATCTCTTTAGATCCTTAGAAGATTGAGAAGTATCTTCACTTTAGTTTATGCAGCGGGACAGAAACTGAAGAAGGCCTCTGGTAAGAGCTTCATTTCATCTTGGTTGACAATTCCAAGCTAAACGTTGTCTATCTCCTTTACAGAAGTTAAAACGTATTATTTTACTTCTAGAAGGTTTACAAGGCGAGAAAAAGATTGTTTTATGTCAAAAGGAATAAAGCAATCTCTTTGGGAAAGTAACTTCTAAAGTTGGAATAGAAGTACAACAACTTTTCCTAAAGGATTGTACCTAGTACTTAAAGCAAACATGCATTAAATGGCACTTCAACCACCCATTTAATGCTTCCACGTAGTCTAGGTTAAACTTGTAAACCCTAATCCTTTTGCCTATAAAAGGAAAGGGATTCCAAGAGTAAATGCTATCTCTTCAAATTAATGTGATACACATTGAAGAGTTCATTTATCTCTCAAACAAACTGAATAGACACTGCTGAAGTTGAATCTTTAATTCTAGTCGAATAGTTTGTTTTCTTATTACTCATAACTTTGGTTAGAGAATAAGTTTGAAGGAGATAACACCCAAAATGTCATTCAACCACCTTGTTATTCCACAAGCAAGGTGTGTCATAGATTCTTTATTTGATTCTACTAAGAACCTATACGTTGAAAAGTACTTCTGTGTGTTTTAAACGTGTTCTTTATATTCTTCATATATATTTATTTAAACTCACTTTGTTGCCATGGAATATGACTAGTTTAACTTGATAAACCTTATATCAGATTCCAAGGGACCAACAGATGACATCTCCTTTTGATTTATAGATAAACAATGTGTTATCTATTCTTCCCCTGGCAAACTTATTTTGAATAAGGAAAGTAGATAGATTCTCATACCATGCCATAGGAGCTTGTTGTTCATAAAGAGCTTTATCAAGCTTGCAAACATAGTCAGGGAACTCACTACTTTTAAAGCCAGGAGGCTATTTTACACAGA
>BQNB010035456.1:8102-15602 GCA_026074375.1 Tanacetum coccineum | reverse complement strand
CCATGTGAACAAGTTATAGGCATTTTCTGATTGAGAAGTTTTGTTTAGTTTTGAATGAGGCTCTTTTATGATTTCCTTTTTAACATGCTGAGCATGGTTTTTCCTTGGAATAAACAAGTGAAGGAAGGCCGAGAACCTTGTTTTGTTTAGCAAGTTTATTAATGTTCTTAAAATTGAGATGTGATAATCTTTTATGCCAAAGCCAGTTTACACTTTCTGAGGCTTTAGCAAAGAAGCAGGCTCCATTTGGAGTTAGTGATGAAATGTTAAGAACATATACATCATTTCTTCTAGGTGCTATCAGGACAATTTCTTTGTTAGCATTAGAGACTGTTCCTTGCTTATCATCAAATTGTACAATGTATTTAGCATCATAAAGTGGGCTTATGCTAATTAGATTATACTTAAGACCATTTACAAAAGCTACTTTAGTAAAAGTAATACCCCCATAGTTTATTGAACCATATCCCTTAGTAATACAAGATGAGTTATCACAAACCACTACCTTAGGACCTGGTTGCCCTACATATTTATGCAGATAACTCTTGACACCAGTCATACTCCTTGAGCATCCACTGTCCATTTACCAAATGGGCTTCCTGATGTGTCTCTACACAAATAATAAACTTGGGTTAGTTTCTTTTGTGAACCCACTTTTTTATGGGCTCTCTGGCTTTTGTAGCCTGAATTTTTTTCATCTCTTTTAAAGTGATCAAATTCATTGTGGTTAGTGGTGGAGTGTATAGTGCTTCCACATGTATAACACTTAACACTAGTTGAAGATTCACTAGACTGAGAGGACTTAACTAGTACTCCTCCTCTGATATGAATGACACGGTTGTGTCCTGAGGTAAAGTGATCATAACTTCCACAGATTTCACACTCAGGGTAGTTTCTACAATCATCATGTTTGTGATCATTGAATCCAGAGTGTGTGCATGGTGGGAAAGGATTTGCCTTAGCTTTTAGGATTTGCTTGGATAGAGATGCATACTAATAAGGCTGAGCCTTGTAATTTTTACTCCTTTTTAGTAAAGCTGTATACATTTCATGATATAAGGTCCTATGATCCTCCCTTTTTCATATCATGCAGTAGAGAATGTTATAGTAATCATCAGTTGAGTGATTGGTATAGTAATAGAGTTCACACTTAAGTTGTGGTTTTTAAATAGGCTTTGGCCTAAGTGATTTAGATGAGCCAGAGATATAAACTTTTGGTTTAGAATTTTGACATTTTTTTTATGAGTCAACTGACTTGGATGACTTAGTCTGTTAAATTTGTGATTTTGATTCATGAGTCTCTTGGTCAGAATTGACCTTTTCATTTATTAACTTCTTAACAAGTTTAGTTAATTCATTTATCTTTGATTCTTTTTCAGTGTTCTTGACTTCAGTGGGAATTGAAGGTGTGGTTGGCTCAGTCTCACTAACAGTGATAGTTCCTGAAACACTCTTGTTTAAAGAATCTTGTGTTTCAGGCTTTTGTAAGTATCATGCTACCAAAGCTTTGGTCTTTCTTTTGAAGAGTGGGTTGAAAGGTGTTAATGACTCTACCCTTGACTTGGGTAAAGCTTCTGAGTGGTTTTTAGGTGGAGGTAAAAGAGGTAAGGGATTCTGCTTCGAATCTTAGATGATTCAGGGTTTAGTTGAGTATCAGTAGGTTAAGAGACTCATACATAGTTGACTTCAAGACTAGGATTCTTCAGTATTAAAGTTTAGAAGTTTACTATTAGGATTGAGTCTCTCAACCCAGTCTGTAACATCCCCAAATTGGGTTACAGCGGAATAAGGGTCCGGAGGCTGTTACTTTCAAAGATCAATACCCAGCTGTATATAAACGACAAAAGTCGTTTAAAACTGTACATAGAATTTATCAAAGTATTTGTTTACAAAGCCTAAGCTTCACTTGTCACATGTTTCAAAATACAATGATTTCTAGCCCATATCGTTAACAAAAAGTAATGTGGCCAAAATCTTTAATGCATGATATCCAAAATCAAAACCACCACTGTATCCCTTGTACCTCGTGCTTAATTGATCCCCTGAAAAACATTGCTTTAAAACGTCAACAATAATGTAGGTGATTCATAGTTTGATTAAATCGTATAATTTAAGGACCACAAGATTTCCCAAGTGTATGAATAATGCAACATATGCAGACAACATTAAAAATGTAATTACGTTACCCTAAGCACGTGACACTGAGCTTTGACATAAATGAATGACCATATAAATTGCCTACAATGCTTTGTGATGATGTTCTAAACCCGCAACATCCCTATGTTCGACCATGGAATGCGTTCCATGTTGCCCCAGTGAATAGGATAAATCACCCAAACGAGGATGTCACACCTAAATAATTATTCATAACATTTCGCGCTCACAATCCAGTAACTGACAGTTCATGAATAATGGGCTCACTAGGGTTATCGCTACTGAGGCAACACGAATCATAATAAGAAACTTAACCACTTTATTCCAACTATAAACATGCATGTTTCTCACCCCAAAAACTTGTAAAAACAAAATCGAAGAAAAACATGGGGCTATGAACTCACCATTAGTGAGCGAATATCAAGTATAATCACATATAATGCTTCACGGCAAAACTCAGATGCAACCTATTTTAAATAAGGTCGTATAAGACTAATCACATTGGTAATACTACCATGCATAAATCTATATACTAATCAACCATCTAATTTTTTTGGAAAATTGTGTTTAACGTTAAAACGTTTATAATTACCGTTTGTAAGTAAAACTGCGACTTTCGCGTTTTAAGCCTGTTTTTGATGTTTCTTAATACCCACACTTCGTATTAGGACAGATTATCATAATTTAACATTTTCATATTTTAGATCTCTGTGAGCTTACATTTTACTGTTCACACCATTATAAAGTTATATTTTTAAATAGTTTTAGTTTTCGTACACCCGTAAACGGCGTATTTTATTCGTTATAGCTCCTTTTTTAGCGATTCTTTCGAGCCCGTTCTCGGGAATTGAAAGTTCTATTATTTATGAGTTTTACACAAAAATAAAATGTTTCTGTCATGAATATAAACTATTTATAAAAATCGTTTATAAAATTATTTTTTATAAGCTTAATTGTCGTAAACTCGCGAAATTCATAACTCATTCGTTATTAATTGAAAATTTTAGTTTCTTATCAATTTATAATCCTAAAAATATGTGTAATCTGTTAAAAATACTAAACTTGATGTTTTATTTAATTTTTATAAATTGTTTTATAAAAATCTTTTATAAATCTTTTTATTTATCGATAACTTATATATTTACCTTATTAAAAAATAAAAAAAAAAAAACAAAAAAAAACACAAAAAAACTTTTTCGTTATTTAACCGTTTTCAAGTTTCTTAGCTTTTTGGAATCGCCATGAGACTTACTATTTTATAAAAATATAAAGTGGACGAGGTTTGTATTCCGAAATTAAAAACGAAAGTTAGGTGACTTTCTTTATTCCATATTAAACTTATTTCTATCACTTCAACTTTGTATTTTACCATAAGTCTTTTATACTATATATATATTATATGTCCTAAATATAATAAAGTATATTAGTCCATCATTGTCCTCATATGTCCAAATTACCAAGATTTCCAAGTTAACAAGGTCTTAATCTCACTTTTAATCAAAACTTATTAAAGAAACCCTAATTTAACAAGTTTACATATAAACTTTTTATACATTAACCAAGTGTGTACAAGAGTTATACTTCCATTATAACCTTATTTTAGTATTCATATAACATAAACAAAAGTCCATGAACAAGATTAATAAGTCATTTGCAATACTTTTACTTGTAACATATTAAGTAACCTTGAAAACCCTAATTTGTATATATTCATTTTTTACACTTAACCAACATGGTATAACACTTATAGATCCATTTTAACATGATATTATCAATATCACAACATATATAAAAGTGTACAAAATGATGATCCTAGATGGTGATTTTACTACATAAACATCATATATACATATAACCATGAAAAGGAAAAGTTAAGGGCTTTAGATAACCTTAGTGTGATGAATAATGATGATGAGAAATATGTGCTAAACCCTTGTTTAGACTTTAAAACCAAAGCTTGCAACAATAAAAACCCTAGATTAGGTTTGAAACCCTAATCTTACTTTCTTTGATAAATACTTGTAAATGGTTAACCAAGGCTTGCAAACACCTTAGTATATCTTAGGAATGATGTGTGATGGCTTGTATATGTTGAAGAAAATTTTGTATGGATTATTATAAAGGGGTGTTTTGAGCCGTGGGATGCCAAGGAGCAAAAGGAGAGGTTTTTGTTTGATTTTCACCAAAGTATTTGTGTTGTATGTGTTATCTATGTGAATACTTGCATCATATATGAGCTAGTTGGTCAAAAAGTTTGCAATAGTGGTCAAGAAACAAGATGAGGGTTTTAAGGAGAGTTTATGGTTAAGTTGGAACATGTACTAGCTAGGTTTAATGAGTTAGGAGATGTACAAGACAACTTGGTGAATTTTGTGTGCTCATTGTCTATTGTTGATGTTGTTGCCGTGGGTAGAGAGGGGGGGAGGGCTTCTAGAAGATTTTTGATATTTAACACAATATCTAGTATCATATATGTAAGTTACATGTTGTAGTTTTTGTATAAAAGGTGTTTACTTGAAAGTATTCATGTATTGTTTTATTTTCTAATGTAACAAGTGTAAAGTAATATTAACTTGGGTAAAGTTTAATAAAACTTTGGGTATTGGGTACAATTGTGGGTATTTGTTGAAGCGTAGAAATATTTTTGTGGTTCCGGGAATGCCTAAACTTAATTTATCGCGAAACGTAACAATTTTACGTAACCAATAAAAATATATTGAACAAAGCCCATAATTGTTCTCAAAATAATTATTTAATACTTGATTGACGTAAACGTTTAATTGCTTGATGCCCGTTTACATTGAATGATCGCTTTTAGCTTACACAATTCTACTTAACACTTTAAACTTAGAAGCAAACGCGTACAATGCTAAAAATAAATAACGAACTTATTGACATCGTCAATGAACCTAAAACACGGGGTGTTATATTTGGTATCTTCTCAACCTTTGGAACCCATGACCTCCGTCGTCTACAACTTTCGGCATCCATCACTTTTGCTCCACCACGTCATTGTTACGTCCAGATCATAGATTTCTGGACGAACGGAAATTGTTACATAATCATAAAGCATCAATTACACACCAACGGTCATCAAAACGTGACCTATGAGCCAATATGGTTTTCACGCCTTCTTATTTTGATCTTCATGTATACGACCTTCAGACTTCGTTTAAGCGCCCCATTTTGTTGTATTCTTTCGGAAAATGATCAAAGTATAAAGAAATATTAAATTATGGAATTACACCCTCGCCAGAGATACATAACGTTCAGGAATGAGCGTGTATCAATCCTTCTCATGGACACTTTTGGCCTACATGTGGCTAACTCATCTCATTCGCGTTGAAGTTTGCACCTCCGGTTAGTATTACTTTCTATCCCTGACGATCTCAAAATCGAAAACATTATATAATCACCTTAACATTCCATCAAGCAAACCATGCATGCCGAGTCACCGTGACCTTTGATTTCTTTTTGGTCAACCAAGCATGCCGAGTCAACCGTGACCTTCAGTTTCTTTTTTGTCAGCTATCCGGGTTTCCGTTGTTGATCGGGGACGGACGTTTTTTTCAATTTGTACATTATATCTCCTCCACGTTGAGTCTCCCAAAAAGACCTCTTCATTACTTGGTCCGTAATTTTTTCTGATAAATGATCAATGTCACAATCTTAATTCCAAATGCCGGATGGGTCTTGAATCTCAATTCCAAATGACGGATAGGACGGTTGGTGCTGCGATAAATGCACGGCTAGAGCGACATACCATCGACCTCTGACGAAGGCGAAGGTCCACCCGGATGACTTTGTGTGCATCAAATTTTATCCGATAATAACCATTCTTAAAGTGTATATTTTAGTTTGCTCTGATTTCTAATCTCTCATTTTTGCCCTTCGGTTACTTGCGCTCCGATCTGAGCCCTAATCTATCTTCAAAAATCCATTGTACGATCATTATTACCTCTACTATTTGAAACTCTAACCTTCATAGGTTCAAACCCACCGCTGCATCGGTCATATTGATGTCGAGGCTCAATCTATTCCAAAGAACATCATATCTCCGGATCCCAGTCATTAAGGAGAGACATTTGTTAAACTTGTCGAGCGACATCTTTCTTTTGAACCGATAGATAAGCTTTTGGCAACAATATTTGACGGAGTTCCAGAAGTTGGCAGTTTAGAGAAAAGCATGGCTGCTAAGTATGAAAGTGTATCCCTATTGAGGAGGGCCTTGAAAGTGTCATATGTATTTCACAATTTAGGAATGCATGTGCTTACTTTAATTCTTAAGATATATGACTATGTATTATGTGTCCATTCATTAAACATCATAGGCCCTTAACTCTTACAACTGTATGCCAACAACTCATATTGTATAAGTTTAGTGGGGGTAAGAATGACAAGACAAAAATAAAAGGTAGTTTCATTAATTTGAACTTTTCTAATATTAAGATATAAAAAGTTGGTGGGAGCAATTTGATAATTTATTGAGATAACTAAAGCTATGGATACGTTTGTCATACTATAAGTAATTGTGTAGTTATAAAAATATGATGGTGTATAATTCATTTATATCGTCGTTGGAACCTTCACAAGAAAATAAGGATAAGGAATTCTATATGATATTACAATTTGAATAGAAAAGTATGGATAATGTATAAATATCCATTAGCAATATCATCCCTACAGGTGATAACTGCATGCCTGATATTCAACGAACATGAATAACGCTGCTATTATTAGTGGGTCATGTGATAAAATATTTTTGCATCTAAGTTCAACGATACTAATAAAATTTAGCACCGTTGAACTGGGGGGACTATAGAGATGTGATGCCTCCATTGGTTGTGTTGCATTTTGTTGCGGTCCGATCTTGTGTTAAAACAGGTAATACATTGTATTTATCGTATCTAACGAAAGAAAGCAAAAAGCTTTCACAAATTATTGTGCATGACTAACTACATGGGACGATAAGCATCATGGACGCGCTGCATTTTACCCCTATACGGTACCAAGCCATCAGGGATGCCCCAAACGATGTTAGTACATCTGGGATGAGCCAGCGTGCATAGCACCGAAAGGCATAATATACCTCTTTGTTGACCATCGGTCAAAAGAGATGAGCCAGCGTGCATAGCACCGAAAGGCATAATATACCTCTGTGTTGACAAGCCAAAAGAGATGAGTCATCGTGCATAGCACCGAAAGGCATGATATACCTCTGTGCTGACGAGCCAAAAGATATGAGCCATAGTGCATAACATCGAAAGGCGAAGTTATACCTCTTTGCTGACCACCGGTCAAAAGAGGTGAGCCATGGTGCATAGCATCGAAAGGCACAATATACCT
>BQNB010035455.1:20000-42940 GCA_026074375.1 Tanacetum coccineum | reverse complement strand
TATTTTGAAGAGATTGAAGGGGAAAATGACAATTTTTAATTGTCAATCTATCTTTTTTAATGTTATTATTTTTTGTTAAAGATATGTTTTTTTTAAGAATTGAATAAAGAATTTCTCTCGAAACAGTTTTGTTTCTTGTTCATTCGGTTGGCCGGAGAACAACGCCGTCGATTGTTACTTGGTTGGCCAAGAACGATTGTCGCTAGGGTTACGCCTAGGTTTATCCTTTTTACCCACTCGTATACGAATCCGTATCACCTAAGGGACTAAATATGCCAAGTATGTAACTTAGGAGTATAAAACGAGCGGCGAGTTGCCATTTGGTCAAAACTTCGATAAACAGTCAAAAGAAAAAAAAACACACACACACACTCGCAACTCGCCGCCAAGAACCAAGTTATCAAATCACCGATTTCGAGGGTTTCTCGCAAAGGTAATCATAGATCCTTTATCTATATCATTTATCATGTGTGTATTTCAATGGAATCGATCGAATACACATTAAAAGGTGTAGAAAAAATAGATTTAGGGTCGTTTTACACATAAATGCCAATGTAGTGTTATAAGGTGTGCGTTAGATGTTGGGATTTGTTCATAAGGCTTATATGAATAAGGTTTGATGTATGGATTCATTTCCCAAACGTTAATAAAAGACTTGCCCTTAATTCTTACCGGCGGGTTGCGTTTTAAAGGGTAAATATACGTGTATTTGATGTAAAGAATGGTAGCAATGTTCATCTATAGCATAGGAATGCCTTAGGAAGTGATTAGTATTGAAATAGGAGGTGCGGGGTTTGAATCTTAAGAAAATGGCCCGAATGGCGAGTTGCGTGTTTTCTTAGCGGCGAGTTGGTGATTTTTAATTATTTATTAAATTACTCAACCCGCTGGTTGCTTTAACGGCGGGTTGCCAACAGCGGGTTGCCAACAGCGGGTTGCCAACAGCGGGTTGCCAACAGCGGGTTGCCAACAGCGGGTTGCCAACAGCGGGTTGCCTAAACGGCGGGTTGACAAACAGCGGGTTGCCTTATGGCGAGTTGCCTAAACAGCGGGTTGCCTAAAACAGCGAGTTGCCATAAATTTTTATTATTTTTATTCCAACAGGTAAACCGCCGTCTCTCGGCGGTTTGGTCGAATATTTTATATATTCGCGGCGGTTTGCTCAATTCGCCTAACGGCGAGTTGGCATTCAGCCAAGCGGCGGTTTGGGCTAAATTTCATATTTTGACCCATTTGAGCCCAATAATCTATCAAGGCCCATTCAAATGACCCAGTTGCTTTTCTAAATCCCATCCGGGCTTAGTTAACAAGTAATTGATCCTGTTGGATAATTAGTAGATTTTAATCAAACCAGAGTTACAACTGTTTTAATCAATCGTGCAGTTACATGACTTTTATCAATGCTAACGTTCTCTCTAACTTCGTTTCTCTGCAATGTTTGTCTTCTTTGTTAAATGCTCTTTTGCAGAATACGATGGCAGAACAAAATGTTCCCGCTCAACCTCCTACAAGAACAGATGAGCAGATTGTACCTCGCTCTCAGTGGCTATCCATCGGGAAAAGCAACCTTCTTTTCAACGCACAGAAGATTCAAAAGAACCCCATCTTTCAGATATCAGTGGACATCCTGAGTAATACCAACTTCTTCCAAGCATTCACAGCCTCAGCAAATGTTCCTGCTATCTACCTGCAACAGTTCTGGAAAACGATGTCATATAACGAGAAGACTGGGGTTTATAGTTGTCAAGTTGATGAACAATGGTTCGATCTAAGTGCTGATCTTCTCAGAAAGGCATTAGCGATTACTCCTGTCAACCCAGCTCACCCATTTGAGTTACCTCCGTCTGGTGACACGGTGATTGATTTTGTTAATGAGCTGGGATATCCTGAACCTGTAGAAATTGTCTCCAGTATACGGACAAATTATGTGTATCAACCTTGGAGGGCAATTCTATGCTTGCTCAACCAGTGCTTGACAGGAAAGACTTCTGGCAGTGACAAACCCAGACACCCAGTTCTGCAAATGCTGTGGGGAATCGTCACTCAAACTAATGTTGATCATGCAGAGCTAATATGGGAAGAGTTTACTCAAGGGATCCAGACATTTTTCTCACACAAAGCAAGCCACAAAGCCAGTCTGAAGAACCCAAAGAAGAAAGTAACTCCTCTCCTCATCCCTTATGGACGGTTTTCCAAAGTGATAATCTATTACTTGGCAAGTAATAACAACATCCATCGACGTCCTGATTCTGCTGTTCATCACACTGGAGATGATTATGTCTTAGGAAATCTCAAGTTTGTCCCTAAAGGTGAGTCAGTTGAAGTGTTTGGAATGGCAATTCCCGATCCCCTGATAACTGAAGCCATTCAACAATCCTCTTATTATCCCAAGTATCTGAAAATGGTTGCTGAGAATACAAAGAAAACCCCTCAAGAAAGTGCAAGCACGCATCCTGCAACAAAGCGTGCTACACCGAAAAAGCCTACAACCACCACACCAGTCAAACAAACCAAGCCAGCTCCTCCTCCGTCAAAGAAACCTTCTAAGCGTAAATCAATCTACAAGAAAGTCATGAAGGGAAGCCCACTTCCATACTTGTTGAAGATGATAAAGCATAACAAGAATCTAATCCTCAAGAAGAAGGTAATGATCCTGATCTCGAACTAGCGAAGAAGTTGAGTTTGGAAACACATCAAGAAAAGGGAGAAGGAGAAGGTGATGACGCTGACCTGGAACGAGCTATCAAGCCAAGCTTAGGAATCCATCCTTTTCAGCCTCAAGAGGTTCGGGCACCTGTATGAGGAGGTAAACGACATGGATCCAGTGTCAGAAAAACAACCCTAAACTTCAAGAAGTAGTGGAAAGGGAAAGCCGTGTAACGAAGAACAAGTAAGCTGCATTATCCTGATTCGATCTGTCAAAGAAGAAAAGAACTACTGATCAAGTTTATCCTTGCTAGGCGTGATCAAACTCCTCCTGATTCGACAACTGGACCCTCTTCTCAACCCGATGATGACACATCAAATAAAAAGATCCATGTCTACATCCCACGTCGATTCAGAACGAGACAGAATGTGATACAAATCTGGTGCTCCTAAAGGTGACAAAGTTCAAGGTGAAATAGTCTTGTCTACCGTAACATCAGGAGTAAGTATTCTCCTGTCTCAGACCTGAAAAAACACATGAGGCTCTTGCTGGACCAGACCCAAAGCCCATGATATGAAAGACCCAAACTTATCAGACTCTGGAACATTACCTGAGTCTCTTGCAGACCAAACCCTGAGCACATATGACGAATTCTCTTACATACACTACCCAAAGGTTCATGAAAACCTGAAGCTCATAACAGGCGAACGTTCAATCGATGACAAACCATAAGTCATTATGGTTGCTAATTCTTTCCCCATAAAAATCTCATGACCTCTCATAAACTTTGGGGATTAATTTCTTCATGACAAACCAACCGAAGATGATCAGGAGAAATCTAAAGTTAGAGAGGAGTCTGATTCCACCATTCTTGATTCAAGTCATCAGACAGTAACTTTATCTCCTCCTTATTGCTCACTTCAACAGAGGTCTCATCTTCTAAGCCGTCATAACAGGTTACTCTCCACCAATCCAACACGGAAGCTACAACAATCCACCACATCTCTCCTAAATCACTCTTCATCGCCCTTCAGTATGTAGTGGCCAGATAGAGCAAAGAAATCTGAAGTGGAAGAAGACTGATGTTTTTGGCTTCAATAAATCCCATTTCCTACGCTATGGATTAATCAACTAGAACAAAACTTGATGATGCTCTCCTTAAGGTTCTTGAACGACACACTAAAGATTTAATCGAGAAATACTCTCTATTGACTGGCCAGAGTCTGTCATAAATCAAGAATCTGAAAAGAGTCCGAAGGAGATTATCAAAGCCAAAAAGGAACAACAGGAGGAAGAAACAAGATTACATCTTACTCCATCTGTTAACTTATAAAGTTGATCTTGAAGAATTTGATCAAAATAGTGCTCTCTTCAGTCACATGAATAAGAAAAGTCTGCCAACAAAAAAACGACCAACTACCGTCAATACCATACTCTCATAGAAAGCTTTGATAGCGATGAAAGACTCCATGGATAAGTAAGGTGCAACAAGGTTGAAGAGACCACAAGAGAAAGCATGATAGTGATGATGATGATGAAGCGATGAAGATGAGGATGATGAAGGCCTTCAGCTGTATCAACCAGGGTAAATCAACCCAGAGGAGAGATCTGATTCTGCCCGCTTCTGGGTCCGCAAACTCCTCCCGAAAGCTGCATGACCAAAGCTCAAAGAAACCAAGGGAGCTCTGAGGCATCTGCTTTCATACAACATCCGAACCTCTCTTCCTTAACTGGATGTGCAGATCACTGACAACAATTAGAGAGGCTGGTGTTTGACTCTTCGATGCACGACTGATCCCAATCGGAACATTCTAAACAGATCTTCAGATGACATTTAAATGCAGATGAAGGGAATGTCTCAGATATGAGGAGCACTGACAACGCTCACATTCCCAAGGTGTCGACCACTACTGGTTTAAAAGGCCGCTTCCCAGAAAGTGAGAGACCTGCTACACCTAACCATAATGGACCATCCCCCCGAATGATTCCCAAGCCAGAACACAACTGGGCAAATCATGATGCCACAACGTATAAATTTCCTGGAAAACAAGCCTTCAAAGGAGACGTATGATATTGGGTCATTCACAAATGGTACTGCAGACAAACAAGAAAGAAAGAAGCTCCTGCAAAGCTGAATTAGACATGGGTCCACAGCAGTTCAACTTGTAAAAGCCTTTCCACAATAACAACGTCTTTCTTCAATACCAATTATGAATTCCATAAGCTGCTGACAAATAAGGTAGACTTTGAGTAATCCTGAGGGCATCAAATTCTACACAAAATTAAATAGAACCACTGCCCTTAGGAGACCACCTTGTACCGGAAACTATTACAACCCCAATTCCATCATCAATAATGATCTGGATTATCTGCTGACAGTGACAAAGACAAAAAATGGCCTGTATCCATATCATAGCTCAAAGCCCTCGTTACCTAACTCTGGCCTTGAAGAAATTAGTTCCATCCATCGTTTGAGGTTGAAGTGGAACGCGAATATGACATACATGGCGGTCAAGCATCAATCCAAACTCACAATGGTGGTTAATTGAGAAGGAATACTACATCAAACCAAGCACAGTGATCCTCTAATCTAAGGAAGCAGTTCATATCGCAGATTCAATTCTCAGTGTACTCAATAAGTCAGATGCTGAGGAACGATCTTAGAGATGAGGAAATTTGCATAATTAGCTTACCATGGGTCGGTTTCAATATTCTTTAGTTTAATCACCATGAGGTGTTTCTTGCAGGCAAATTATCTTGTATTGTATCTTATATAGAATTATTCTTAAACTTGGAAAATCAAGTCTAGAGAGATGGTTCACACTAAGTTTTCCAGTCCTCTTTTATACTTAATTTAATAGTGAATCGTAGAGGAGTAAACCCACCTTTACAGTCTAGTTTAGCATCCTGCTTCCTAGAGAGATATTTTAGGCTAAGTGATCATTAAGAACTACTGTTTTTAAGACATTATTAAATATACCTTAAATTGTCGAATGCTCATACTACTGCTAACAGTTCTTTTTCATAGTGGTATAATGTTTCTTCGATCATTGTTTCATAGTTTTACTTGCATAAATAAATCGGAACAGAATTTATTCCTCAATATTTGTCCTAAGAACAGCTCCAACGGCATAGTCACTAGCGTCACACATTAATTCAAAATCAATATCCCAGTTAGGGGTAATGATCACTGACGCAGTGATAAGTTTATCCTGAAGTATGTTAAATGATTTTATGCATTCGTTTGACAAGTCAAACTTGGCATCTTTTATCAACAACTGAGTCATAGGCCTGGCTATTTTAGAAAAAAATCCTTAATGAATCTTCTATAAAACCCAGCATGCCCTAAGAAGCTTCGTATTCCTTTGGCTTTGGTTGGGTAAGGTAAACTAGCGATCACATCAACATTAGCTTTATCAACTACAATTCCTGCCTTTGATATGTTATGTCCTAAAACAATTCCTTCTTTGACCATAAAGTGGCATTTTTCCCAGTTGAGAAATAGGTTTGTTTCTTCACATCTGGCTAACATTTTTGATAAATTGCTAAGATAAGTTACAAAAGAATTTTCAAACACGAAGAAGTCGTCCATAAATACTTCCATAAAATCTTTACACATGTCATGGAAGATTGCTGTCATGCATGGCTGAAATGTAGCAGGAGCGTTACATAACCCGAAAGGCATTCTTTTGTAGGCAAAAGTGCCATACGAGCAAGTAAAGGTGGTCTTTTCCTGGTCTTCTAGTGCCAAAGGAATTTGGAAATATCTAAAGAATCCATCTAAAAAGCAATAGTATTCATTTCCAAATAGCCGTTCTAACATTTGATCAATGAAAGGTAAGGGGAAATGGTCTTTTCTCGTTGCATCGTTAAGTTTTTTGTAATCTATACATACCCTCCATCTTGTGACTGTTTGTGTTGGAATAAGTTCGTTGTCTTTGTTGGCAATCACAGTCATTCCTCCCTTCTTATGAACCACATGAATTGGGCTTACCCAAGGACTATCTGAAATGACATAGATTAATCCTACGTCAAGAAGCTTTAAAATTTCAGTTTTTACGACATCTTAGACTTTAGGATATAATCTACGTTGAGGTTGTACGGTAGGTTTGGAATTTTCTTCCATCAAAATTTTATGAGTACAGAGAGAGGGACTAATTCCTTTAATATCAGAGATTTTCCATGCCAAGGCTTTTTTTTGTTTGGTAAGGACTTCCAATAGTGACCTTTTTTCCTGGCCAGATAATAACCAAAAGATGATGACAGGTAATTTATGATTGTCGTCCAGAAAATCATATTCTAAGTGGGAGGGGAGTTCCTTGAGTTTTAGGGTAGGTTTTTCTTCATCGTTGGAATGTGCAACGAAGAGAGCAGGGTTATTACAATCTTCATGAATTTCATGCAGAATGGGTTCAATTGAATTATCGTGGTTTGGATGAAGAATTTCTTTAATATTGTCGAGGATGGAAAGGTCAATTATATCTGTAGAATGACAGGTGTCCTCATCAAACGGGGGGAATCTCATAGATTTTTCTAAATCAAAGGTGATGATTTCATCCCCCACTTTGAAGGATATCTTTTTGTTAAAAACATCAATCATGGCATGTACTGTGGCTAAAAATGATCTTCCTAGAATAATGGGAATTCTATGGTCCTCTTCTATATCAATTATTACAAGAAAAAGTCGACATTGAAAACGAATTAGTCATCATTACCAATTACATTTTCCGCAATTCCTTTGAAAATAATTGGATTATTGCAAGATCGAAACACATCCGTTTAAGTTTTAAATCCACCTAGGTATGAGTCTTAGAAAACATCGAGTATGGCATAAGGCTTATTGCCATATCCTAAATTAGCCAAGTCTTACGAATTCCACTTTGTCCTATTATACAGGTATAGTGAATCCTCCTGAAGTCCTTTCTTTAGGAGTGACCTTGTTCATAGACGACTGCGTAGCATTGTTCATTTCATATAATTTTAGAACCTCGCGTCTCTTTCCCTTTTCATGAAAGTAATATCCTTCATAAACTTATGCGTCTTTGGTGCATATTGTTCAAGTCTCTAAAAAGGGAATCATTGAAAACTTATGGATCAAACAAGTTTTAATTAGCATTGAGCTCGTGATATCCGACCCCTTTGACGAGAATAAATTAAGTTTTCCCAATAGGTTAGGTATTATTGCTATATACCTATTACTTCTTAGAATAATATATCCGTTGTAAGTGGGTGTTCCAAAAGGATACAAACCCCGGACGGGGAGTTACCCCACAGGCCTATTTATTATACTAGCATCCACCCATCATAGGTAGTTAACGGTTCATGATATTAGGGTATTTAGTAATAGGTACTCAAGCATTAATCATACATTCGGGTCCAGCATACGGAAAAACAATTTGTATTCAATTTCATAAAAAACAAGCATGTATCTCCCTCGTGGGGTTTTAAGAAAACAATTAAAGTAGTAAAGGCGAGGCTATGAACTCACCATGAGTAGAAGATCAAATAAAAAGTCAACGAGATAGAAGACTCGAACAATTAGCCGAGACCTATAAAGCAAGTCACGACTTAGAATTATAAATGAAATCATTATAGTAAAAATAGTTATACAATACTAGTCAAAAATTCGAAACATGAACGACATTGCACCAAGACTTAACCAAAGTGTTTTTATCTCCAATTTGGTACACAACCTGAACTTATACTTAATTGAGTGTCTACTAAGTTTCGCTTAAGGATTCTTATCTCATTACTATGTGGTCACACTTTTATTTCTCAAGAAAAGACGTAAAAACCATGTTGCTGAATTTTAGTCATTTTACACCATCGTATCTCTTAACCTATAAAAGATACAAGGATGGGGTTTTCACCCCTGGAAAGATACTTAAGTTTAGTTTCCATAAAATTAGGCCAATCAATCGAACCATTTACCAATCCACGGGAAATGAGTTTTTACTAACCATAACTCAAAACAGAAAGTTGGCTGAATTTCTATCCCTTACGGTTTCAGCCCTAAATCCTATTCTATAATAGCTATTAAGTTGAATCCAAAGATAGATGAAAGCTTATTATGTCTAGTATTTAACCATGTTTTAAAACCTAAGTTTATTGTACAAGAACCTGGAGCAAAACACGTTTCCCAACAGCCGCTCCAGATTTGACCTTCTTCCGTAAAAAGGCCATATCTCCTTCATCCGGAATCGATACAAAACCATCCAACTGGCCACATGAATCTTAAGACTATACCTATTCAACCATCTCTTTTAATCACAGTCCCTAAGCCAAAAATTTTGAAAAAAACCCACGTTTTCCAACTGACCTAAAGCTGTCCGAAGTTCCTACCTCTAAATTCAATCCAAACACTTCCAAATCATCAATTTATCCAACACAAAGCCAAAATACATCAATATAATTCATCTTATATCCATTTCACATCACTTTCACCATCTAACCAAAACCATTCCTAATCAAGGCTTGCATGTTCATAAAAACCAAAGATCAATAGCATGCATTTACTATAAAATCAAAACAATAAAAAGGGAGTTTAAAGAAACACTTTTAACTTACAATGGAGTGATTTAAGAGATAAAACACAAACCCTAAAGGGGTTTATGTTGCTTGCCGTGGACACCTAGATCCAAACCAAAGGAACCCTAGCTTTTTCCAACTTCAATCTTGCTTATAACCACTTATTTTCAAACCCTTAATGCTCCAACACCTTCAAATCAAATCAAACCCTTAAAAATCTCCAAGTTCTTGAAAATCAAGATTTTCTAAATCAAGTGCATGGTTGTTTTTAGTTATAGGGATAGGTTGAGGACGATTTTAGGGATGTTTTGGTGTAAAGAGGAAGTGATTTTATGAAGTTTTAGTGGTGATGATGGTTTTTCTGGTGGATGCTGTCGAACAAAAGAGAGAGGGAGGAGAAGTCAAATGGTTTCTCTCTTTTTTTTAACGTTGGGGTGTATGTGTGTTATAAAGGGATTAAGATTGTATTTATAGGGAGGATATATACTAGTAATTTCCTAAAAAAAATAAGGGTGCGTTTGTTTTGAGTTATTAACCGGCCCCCTCCTTTGGGGTGGGCTTGGTTGGGCTTTTTGTTTGATAAATCTATGTACCACTTTGTCTTCAGGCCCAATTACCTATTCTAGTTCGCTATAAAACACGATTTTTGATTCAGTCTCGGCTAAACATAAATAAAAGATGAAAAATAATAAAAATGAAATTAAAGAAGCTCTCATGGCTAAATACGACTTTCGTTGATTTCTCGATCGATGAAACAGATAGATTTAAATTGTAGGGTTCGCGAGGGTTTAAAACTTGACGATTTTAATGAGAATCGACTAAAATAATAAAAATGAATTATTTAAAAATATAGAGAATAATTATATGTACGAAATAAGTAGTGACCTTAAGTACGAGGTTTTACATCCACCCCTCCTTACAGGAGCGTCGTCCCGGTGCTCGATTCTTCATACTCGTCTTCTTCTTGCTCGAGAACAGATGCGAATATTTGCTCCTAAAGAAATCCTCTCATTCTAATGTGAACTTCGGGCCTCGCCGTGAGTTCCAGCGAACCTTAACGATGGGAATACGGCTTTGCTTGAGTTGTTTTACTTCACGATCCATAATTTCAACCGGTTCTTTTATAAAGTGCAATTTTTCATCGAGTTGAATTTCTTCGAGCGGAATAATCAGATTCTCATCTGCCAAACACTTCTTGAGATTAAAAACATGGAAGGTGTTGTGGATTCCTAGAATTTCTCTTGGCAGTTCCAATTTATATGCTACTGGACCAACTCTATTAGTAATTTTGAATGGCTCAACATATCGAGGACTCAGCTTTCCTTGCTTTCTAAAACGAATCACTCCCTTCTAAGGAAACACCTTTAACATGACCATGTCTCCCACAGTTAACTCCATCGTTTTACGTCTCACATCCGTATAACTCTTTTGACCACTACGAGCAGTCAGTAAGCGGTTTTTGATTTGCACAATCTTTTCCGTCATCTCTCGAATAAGCTCTGGCCCTGTGAGTTGGCTATCTCTAACCTCACTTAAACAAATAGGCGATCTACACTTCCGCCCATAGAGTGCTTCGAAAGGTGCGGCCTTAATGCTCGCATGATAACTGTTATTATAAGAAAACTCAACTAGAGGTAAATGTCGATCCCAACTCCTCCCAAAATCAATCACGCACACCCGCAACATGTTTTCTAAAGTTTGTATCGTTATTTCACTCTGACCATCTGTTTCTAAGTGGTAGGCAGTGCTCATGTTCACATCGGTTCCCAAGGCCTTTTGAAATGATCTCCAGAATCCTGATGTAAATCGGCTATCTCTGTCCGATATAATTGATACGGGCACCCCGTGTCTATAAACAATTTCCTTCAAGTACTGATGAGTTAATTTCTCTATACTATCGGTCTTCTTCATCGGCAGGAAGTGAGCCGACTTAGTTAACCGATCGACAATAACCCAGATCGTGTCATAACCACTTGGGGTTCTCGGGAGACCAGAAATGAAATCCATGGTTATCTTCTCCCATTTCCATTCGGGGATTTCTGGTTGTTGGAGTAAACCTGGCGGCTTCTGATGTTCAGCATTCACCTTGGCGCAAGTCAGGCACTTACTAACATAGGTAGCAATATCAGCCTTCATGTTCGGCCACCAATAGAGGTTCTTCAAATCTTGATACATTTTATCAGAACCAGGATGAATCGAATATTTTAACTTATGCGACTCGAGCATAATCAAATCCCGTAATCCACCAAAAAATGGCAACCGTATTCGTTTATCAAAGTATCGAATTCTGTCGGAGCAAATTTCAAATATTGGCTTGATCAGCCTTCCTAAATTCTCTGCTTTCACCCTTTCTTCATTCATCGCTCCTGTTTGAGCCCGTAATATTCTCTCAGTTAAGTCGGGGTAAACTGTCATAACCAGAACTCTAACCCTTAGTGGTTTTTCCTTTTCCTTTTTGCTTAATGCATTGGCCACCTCATTGGCCTTACCGGGATGATAGCGGATTTTACAATCATAATCGCTTAATAATTCAATCCATCGGCGTTGCCTCAAATTGAGTTCCTTCTGGTCCAAAATGTATTGCGGACTTTTGTGGTCTGTGAACACAACACATTTCGTTCCATACAGGTAATGTCTCTAAAGTCGTAGGGCAAAAACCATGGCGCCCAACTCTAAATTGTGAGTCGTATAGTTCTCCCCATGCTTCTTTAATTGGCGTGAGGCATATGCGATCACCTTCTCTCCTTGCATCAGCACCGCTCCAAAACCTTTGATGGATGCATCGCAATATACGACAAAATCTTCTGACCCTTCGGGTAATGCTAATATTGGCGCACTGCATAATTTCTGCTTAAACATCTAAAAAGATTCTTCTTCATCTTCACCTCATTCTTACTTCTTGTTCTTCTGGGTTAGTTTAGTAAATGGTTTTGTAATCAAAGAAAACCCCTCGATGAATCTTTGATAATATCCAGCTAAACCTAGAAATTGTCTCACTTTTGTTGGTGTTGTAGGCGCAGTCCAATTCTTGATGGCTTTAATTTTGGAGGGATCAACGTGAAATCCTTTACTATCGATCACATGACCGAGAAATTTTAATGAATCGAGCCAGAAATCGCACTTTGAGAATTTGACATATAATTTCTCTTTCTTGAGCAACCCCAAAATAATCTTTAAATGTTCTTCATGATCTTCTTTGCTCTTGGAATAGATAAGTATGTCATCGATGACCACAATCACAAATTTTTCGAGGTACAGCTTGCACACTCGATTCATTAAGTCCTTAAATACCGCAGGAGCATTGGTTAATCCAAACGGCATTACTTGGAACTCAAAATAACCATATCGAGTTCGGAAGGCTGTGATTGGTATATCCTCTTCTCGAATGCCGAGTTGATGATAACCTGACCGCAAATCAATCTTTGAGTACACGCTCGAACCTTGGAGTTGATCAAATAGATCATCAATCCTGGAAAGCAGATATCGGTTCTTGACCGTCAACTTGTTTAGTTCGCGGTAATCGATACACATACGGAAAGATCCGTCTCTCTTCTTAACAAACAAAATTAGAGCTCCCCAAGGTGACGAGCTCGATCGAATGAATCCTTTCTCTGACAACTCCTTTAGTTGATTTGACAACTCCTTTATTTTAGACGGAACTAAACGATAAGGAGCGCGTGCGACAGGTGCGGCTCTAGACACAAGTTTGATTCTAAACTCTACTTGTCGAGGTGGTGGGAGTCCTGGTAAATCATCAGGAAACACCTTGGGAAACTCGCGAATCATAAGCACGTCCTCCAAACATTTTTCTTTTGGCTCTTTCTCCGTCACATGGGCTACAAACAAATGGCATCCCCTTTCTATGTATTTTCTCGCCTTAATACAGGATACCACCTTTAATCGAGATACGTCACAATTTCCCTTAACTACCAACATCTTACCCTTAACCGGTATATGAACCTCTTTCTTTCCGCAAACTATAAGAGCATCGTGCTTAACTAACCAGTCCATACCAATAATCACATCGAAGGTACCAAGTTCTATAAGCATAAGGTCGACTTCAAACCATTGATTAAGTAGATTCAAAGTGCAACCTCTTAGAACGGTATTTGTACTAACTAATTTCCCATCGGCCAGTTCCACTTCATAACTTATATTTAATCTCATCGGTTTAATATCGATTAAATGACTAAATCCAAAATTAACGAAACTCTTGTCTGAACTAAAATCAAACAATACTCTAGCATAGCGATTGTTGAGTAAGAACGTACCAGTGACAACATTCGGTCCTTGACCTTGCTCAGCATCTCTAAGTGCATAAGCTCGGCCAGTTGCATTTCCACCTCTCTGATCAGCTATCTTAGGGCATCGGATTCGGTCATGATTTCTTTCTCCGCACTCATAGTAGGCCTGAATAGGTAGAGCATTCACCCTAGTAGCCACTCCTCTCATTCTACAATCCCTTGCCTTATGGCCCATCTTATTGCACTTGGTGCACTTCGCCGGACAATTCCCAAAAAGACACAAACCACAATGATTACACTTTGGGGCTGGTCCACCTTGATCAACAACATTATTCTAGGAAGCAGTCATTGCCCTTGCACCATCTTGCCTTCTTTGATTGTACTGATTGTGGTGATTGTTATCACGATAATTGCCACGGTTGTTGCGGTTATTGTTGTTGTTGCGGTTGTTGTTTCCACCTTGATTATTGTTTTCCCATCTTCTTTACTTGAATCTTCTGCTCCATTAAGGTGTATGCCATACGCACAACATCATTGAGCATAGCAGGCCTGGATGAAGTTGTTTCACCCTTAATGATCTTAGGCAACCCCTTGATGTATAATTCAACTTTCTTCTTTTCATTGGGAACAACATCAAGACACAATAAAGCCAATTCATTAAACCTTTCTATGTACGCAGCTATATTCGTATCCTTTAACTTCAAATGTCTCAATTCATCTTCCAACCTCTGAACGTCCTCAATTAGACAAAACTCGTCGATCATCATCTTTTTCACCTCAGTCCATGGTTTTCCATTTGCCACCTCAAGTCCTAAAGTAGCGACCTAAGAATTCCACCAGGTAAGAGCTCGGCCATGAAGTATAGCAGTGGAAAACTTCACTTTCCTTCTTTTAGCACACTCACTTATCCCAAAAGTACTCTCCATCTTTTTAAACCAACAACAAAGCCTGACAGCACCTTTAGTCCTGTGAAATTGCGTAGGACCACATTTCATAAATCCAGTTAATGTACATTCTTGAGCCATTGGCGAAGCCGCTAGGCCTCCAACTCTGGTTGCTTCTTCTCTTACTCTTTCTCTTTCAGCTCTAATAGCCGCTTTAATTCCATCTCGCACTAGTTGATTGATGGCCTCTTGGGTCAAAGGAGGTTAAGGGTTGGTTTGGGATCTTCTTTTTGAAGGCATGGTTCTGACGGCAGAAGGAAAATCATGGTGAGTACTCATACAATTAGATGGCTATAATGTGTACAAATAGTCTGATCAGAACATGAATTCAATAATCAACATCATACAAAAGAAAAGAAATCACAACACAACAAGTAAAGATCAAAAGTAGTCATTTGCCATTCAGCACAAGAGTTAGTACATGTTTGCATTATTTACCAAAATATGACTCATGTCATCACAAGCATGGATACCAAATCTACTAACCGACATGTCGGTTTAGTGATTACTTCAACAAAATAAAAGTACTACAAATGAAACTAAACAACTACGGGTCACGTGGAGATCCACGGGACTCTGAGGGCTGTGAGTCTTTAGCAGCAGCAACATCATCACCCTCATCATCTTTCTCTTCCCCAGCATCTTTAACTACAGCAGTGGTATCAATACTCTCACTACCACGGTTACTAGCAACATCAGCATGGACTGCATTATCCCTAACCATAACATACGAATCATCTGCACGAGGACCAAGAGTAGTGTCGGTAGAATGATCATATAGCGTCTCTTGGTATCGCTTCTTGGGAGGTAACTGGTCTCTCATCTTAAAATCCCATCTGCTCAAATCATCTTAAAGTCGTGACATACGAGCCCAGTGGTTCTTATAGTACTCAGCCTCTATGTGTTTGTCCTCAGATTTTTCCTAAGCAACTCTCAATCTGATCCTCAACATTTCGTTTTCGGCTCTCAAATCCCTCTCTTGAATTTGTTGAAACTGTTCATTTAACTCAGCCATTAACTTCTTCATTTCTTGTATTTGTTCCCTTAGTGTAGAATCTAGGGCTGTCAGATCATCGTCAAAACTATCCATTCTCATATCATTTCTCCTAAGCCTTTCGAATGATGAACTCTCAACTCTGAACCTATCCCACATCTGTTTAGTCAAAGTCTTGACCCTAGAGTGAAGAGTGTTCAGATCATTTCCTATAGGTTCAGGGGGATAAACTTTGCATAAGGCAGGATTAAAGACAGTGGCGGAAGATCCCTTGCCTACATAAAAAGTACCAGTAAACTGTCAGATAGGTGGTAAAGGCTGTAAGGTACTCTGACTAAGAGGATCATTCATGAACTCTTGCTCAGCTATCTCGGGGCTAGGTGGTGGCCTATTGAGGGGATTAGCTTCCTCATAGGGGTGAATGATCTCAGCATAATTCTCATCATCAATATCCTCGACTTCCATATCTTTGTCCTCTTCTGCCTCCATTTCTTCCTCATCCTCCTCTTCAGCTTATACCTCTTCTTCATCGTCTTCTTTAATCCATCCATTATTATTCTTTGGTTCATGCCAACCAATCTATTGAGGGGCAAACCCAGCAAGAGCTTGTTTAGGGATGGGTTCTTCTTCCTCTTTCGGTTCTTCTTTCGGATCTTCATCATCATCAGCTAAATAGTTATTGGGTTGAATAGGTGCAGGGTTAGGAGCAATGGGATCATGCTCAGGAGCAGGAGCATGTTCATCTTCGGGAACATTAAGATCATTATTTGGAGGAGGTCACAATATAGATAAAATTTATGCAACATACGAATGAATACAATGCATTACAATGAATATGATAAATTAATATTAGTTTACTTAAACATGTAAATAATATAATAATGATTTATTTAAATATGTAAATAAATATGAAAACTTTGATATAAAGTTTAATTATCGAAGTATATCTCGATATGAATTATAGTATTTATTTAATAAATACTAAACAATAATGTATTCACGATAAAGGAATACTAAAGATGATAATCACTTAGGATGACTTAAACGGGAACCATTAAGAGTATTTTGCGCGCGAAAATTAGAAAAATAAAGTTATAGTTTAGGCTTCTTCTTTTTTTGATCTAGTTCTCTATAACTTATGGCTCTTGATACCAATCTTTAACACCCCCAATTTAAATCAAGATTCGGGACCAGCAATTGGGTGTTAATAATAAGTACAACAATCAATAAATTATAAGGAACGACTCGAAAAGAGACGTTATAAAACGTACCCATTCCAAAAGAAAGTTCAGAGTGCAAGCGTTGCCCCAACATAAAGACTAACAAAGTATAAGTATTCAACAAAATATAAAAACATTGTTTTCGAGGAATGGAAATCATGTGATTTAACAAAAATCATTTTTAAGCGCAACTTCCTCCTCGTCCCAAGCTCCAAGTCCTTAGCTTTGATTTCCTGAGATAAACATGCTAAAAAGTCAACGAAACGTTGAGTGAAATTCATAGGTTTATATAAGCATAAAGATTTAGAACACAAATATTTAAATCATTGAAAACTTGTGGATCAAACAAGTTTTAATTAATAATGCATTGAGCTCGTGACATCCGACCCCTTTGACGAGAATAAATTAAGTTTGCCCCAATAGGTTAGGTATTATTGCTATATACCTATTACTTCTCAGAATAATATATCCGTTGTAAGTGGGTGTTCCAAAAGGATACAAACCCCGGACGGGGAGTCACCCTATAGGCCTATTTATTATACTAGCGTCCACCCATCATAGGTAGTTAACGGTTCACGATATTAGGGTTTTTAGCAATAGGTACTCAAGCATTAATCATACATTCGGGTCCAGCATACGGAAAAACAATTTGTGTTCAATTTCATAAAAACAAGCATGTATCTCCCTTGCGGGTTTTTAAGAAAACAATTAAAGTAGTAAAGGCGAGGCTATGAACTCACCGTGAGTAGAAGATCAAATAAGAAATCAACGAGATAGAAGACTCCAACAATTAGCCGAGACCTAAAAATCAAGTTGCGACTTAGATTTATAAATGAAATCATTATAGTAAAAATAGTTATACAATACTAGTCAAAAATCCGAAACATGAACGACATTGCACCAAGACTTAACCAAAGTATTTTTTTATCTCCAATTTGGTACACAACCTGCACTTATACTTAATTGAGTGTCTACTAAGTTTTGCTTAAGGATTCTTATCTCATTACTATGTGGTCACACTTTTATTTCTCAAGAAAAGACGTAAAAACCATGTTGCTGAATTTTAGTCATCTTTACACCATCGTATCTCTTAACCTATAAAAGATACAAGGATGGGGTTTTCACCCTTGGGCCAATCAATCAAACCATTTACCAATCCACGGGAAATGAGTTTTTACTAACCGTAACCCAAAACAGAAAGTTGACTAAATTTCAAACGTTTACGGTTTCGGCCATAAATCCTATTCTATAATAGCTTTTACATTGAATCCAAAAAGAGGTGAAAGCTTATAATATCTAGTGTTCAACCATGTTTTATAACCTTAAGCTACTGTACAAAATTCTGGAGAAAAACATGTTTCCCAACAGCAACTCCAGAATTGACCTTCTACCGTAAAAAGACCACAACTCCTTCATCCGAAATCGTTACAAACGCGTCCAATTCGTCACATGTACCTAAGACCTATATCTATCCACCCATTTCTTTTTTTTACAGACTCTAAGCCAAAAATATTGAGAAAACACCACATTTCGCTACTGACCTAGAAACATTCCGCAATATCTACTCCTAAACTCAATCAAAGCATGACCAAATCCTCAATTAATCCATCCCAATGCCAAAATAAAACAAGGTAACATAACTACTAATCCATATCATCCTTATTCAAGATTAATCCATGATCAATTATAAAAAGTACATGCATGATCATAAAAATCAAAATCAAGAACATGCACTTTCATAAAAACTTAATCAATAAATTAGGGTTTTAAGAGATAACTTACAATACTAAATGGAAGAGGAAATTTGATCAAACCAAACCTAAGAGGGTGGGAGGTGTTGTGTTGGCTGCCGATTTCACCAAGGCCAAACCAAATCCAAAGACAAGCTTTCTACTATACCCAAACCTTGTAAATACAACTACAATCAAACCCTTATAGCCTTCAATCAAGAAAAAAACTCAAAAATCTTCAAAATCAAGATTCCTCAAAACACAGGCATGATGGTTTTTATAGATGGGAGATGATTAGCGCTTAGTTTATATATGTTTTGGAGTAAAAAGGGTGAGATTAAATGGAGATTTGATGGAGTTGATGGTGGTTTTCTTGGGTAATGCCGTCGAAACAGAAGGAACAAGAAGGACGGTTGGTTTTTTTTAATGTTTGTATATGTCTGAGTGTGTGTTTTGCTTTGGCTTATATAGGAAAAGAGAAAGGAGTGGGTTGGGTCGGCTTATAATTTAAAACAAAAGGGAGTGGGCTTTAAAAAAAATTATAAGGGTGTGTGTTTGGGTTGGTAAAAAGGTTTTATTAAGGTAGAAAGGAGTATATAGTTGGTAATTATCTCAAAAAAAGGGATGTTTGTTTGGGTGAGTTCGACCGGCCATCAAAAAGGGAGGGGAGAGTGGGCTTTGGCCCATTTTGCCTAAACTATTATTACACATAAATCTCGGGCCCTAAAACATTTGCTAACCCGATTATTTTTCTTAAAACGCTATTTTTCATCTAGGTGCAATTTAAACACAAGGAAAGTGAAAAAGACAAAAATAAAAATAAATTGGCACTCGAGGCCCAAATACGGAGTCATTGATTTCTTGATCAATAAAAACAGATAAAATTTTAAATCATAGCGCTTTTTACTTAAAATTGACGATTTTTATATAAAACGGCGAAATAGTTAAAGGAAAATTTTTAGAAACTTAGAATATTAAATACAAGTGAAAAATTAGTAGTGACCTTAAAATACGGGGGTTTACAAAATTGAACATTGACTTGCATTTTATCAACTGTCAAATTGTTTTCGATCATTTCATTCATTAGCTTGTAAAACCTTATGTAATATGACTCTATTGATTCTCCATCGTGAGAGGTGAATTTTCAAAACTCCCAAAATAAGTTTGTCTTGACATCTTGAATGTTGAGGGATTCACCTTGTTGTAGCCTTTCAATAGCTTCCCACATTTCATGAGCTGTATTTCACGCATCAACAGTGGTGTATATTTTATCTCCAATTCCAGTCAATATCATATGAATCGCTTCCTTTTCTGATTCAAAATGAGCTTTGTTTGCAGGAGACATGTTCAGAATTGTCTCAACTGTTGTGTGTTTAGGAACTGTTGGAGAATTTTCTGTTGTAGGCACAACTTATATTACGACAGTAGAGGGAATGTAAGGACATTCGAGAATGCATTTCCTTAAGGCATCACCATTTGTTTTTGTATCAATGTACCGTAAGAAATGTGATCGCCATTGTGCATATATGCCCGTTGCAAGCATTGGTGGACGATCCCTTAAACCAGCTGCCATGATGTTGTTATGCATTTAACTGTCAGTTGTGGAAGTTGTGATTGGAGTAGTCATGATGAATGATTGTTGAATTATGAAGTGAATATGATTTATAGGATCTTAAGATGATAAAGTTTTGTTGTGGTTTTGTCTTGATGTTACAAGTTCGATTAACAAATTTGATTAAACAAATCCGGTAACAAATTCGCTAACAAATTCGATAACAGATGTTGCACAATATCGGTTAGAGCAAACTCGGAATTGTTCTCGGACAAGTCTAAGATCAAACTCGGAACAATTTGTCGGACAAGTCAAATATTGATCTCAGATGAAATTCTCGGGCAAATCAAAAATCGATGAACTTTCTCGGACAAATGAATGCTCGGGCAAATCAATTCTCGGTAGCAAATTCTCGAACAAATCTTCGTGGCAAATTCGATCAAAGTTACAAATGGAAATTTTCTAAAACATTTGCCTATTACAAAATTTGATAATAACTCTCCTAACACAAAACTCGATAAAACCGAGGATTTGTGTAGCTAATACAATTTTGTATGCTAACTTTCAAGAATGAAATGAAATCCTAGTACACACTTTTCGATAAAACCAAAAACGTGTGCACTATTACACAAATTTTATGAGAAAGTACAACAATTTCGATAAAAAATAAGAAAAAGAGAAAAGAAAAAAATAAATAAAAAATAAAATTAAATACAAAAATTAGTCCTAGCTAAGGATCGAAATTGTGACGTCCTCAATAACACAACAAAGCCCCAACCAACTGAGCTAGACTCAGATTTGGTTATTACTTCCCAAACTCGGTATAAGACACAATTCGGAATAAGCACACATTTGATATTTAAAAAAATTACACAAAAATGTCAATGGTAAGAATCGAACACAAGACCTTTCGAAGCATAGCTTAACACAAGCACACAAACCAACTGATCTAGGCTCTTTTTATGTTATGCTTTTCCAAATTCGATATATGTACTATTTTTCGATTGTCCTTTATTCTTGTCAAATTCGGAGTACTAGCTTTCTATTCTAACAAATTCGATGTACTATTCTGATATCAAATTTCTGTATTTTACAAATCTATCAAATTTGATACTCTTTAAATTTCAGAATAGACTTTTTCTTTGTTTTTAAAATTCAAAACAGAATGTTTCTAATAAAAAACTAACCAAAAATTTTAAAAAACAACAAAAATGAAAGTTTTAATACTCCTAAACTTTAAACAAGATAAAACCTTGAGTAGTTAGGAAGATCAAAACTCACTTTTGTAAGTTTTATAGAATTTTCGAACAAAAAAAATTTAAAAACCACACGAACACAACTAAATATTATCCCCTTGGCTCTTGATACCAAATGTCGGAACCCTATAATCACCTTCACTTCATACTTGAATAAGAAAAATAGAAAGGAGATATGATAATAATTTTAGAGAGAGAAACAAGAGAGAGAAAGTAGAGAGAAAATAAGATGGTTGAGTTACTTGTACAAAATGCAAATGAGACCAACACCCTCTCCATACTTGGAGAGGGGTATTTATACTTGCACCATGAGGCTTTCATGCCTATGGGCTTTCTATGAGCCGGGCTCGGGATTACTTGGGCTTTAGCCCATAACGCGTACAATATTAGATTAAATGAGCCCCATTCCTGTTCTAGCCTATTACAACATTTAATATATAAATGACCGAGACCTAATACTCCTAATGAACGAACTTCTGGTTCGACTCAATTTTTTGAGGCTAACACATCACAATTCTCAACAAAATCACCACCGACAACATGGTATATTCTCCGAATAAACTGACAAAAGTCAAATAGTCAAAGGACTAAAATGAAATATTCAGAACACAAAAAGGCAAAGGTTACATAACGGTTCTTCACCGTTAGCTTATTTAATTCCCGATAATCGATGCACATCTGAAATGATCCATCCTTCTTCTTGACAAACAAGACCGGAGCTTCCCAAGGTGATGAACTGGGTCTTATGAAGCCTTTCTCAGAAGGTTCCTGTAGTTGATCCGACAATTCTTTCATCTCAGATGGAGCTAATCGATAAGGTGCCCGCACTACAGGTGCAGCACCAGGTACCAAATCAATTTGAAATTCCACTTGTCGGGCTAGTGGAATACCCGGTAAGTCCTCGGGAAAAACATCAGGAAAGTCTCGAACAATTGGTACGTCTTCAAGTCACTTCTCCTCCGACTTGTCTTCAGCCTTATTTGCTGTAATATGTACCAAAAAGACATGACATCCTTTTAGCAAATACATTTGATTTTGGTGCACGAGATGATGTTTAATCGAGACTCGTGTCTGTTGTTGCTTCAGTTGCCTCGAACAATTAATATTTCATTCCCAAAGGGAATACGAATGATCTTCTCATCACAAACAATTACAGCATGATATTTTGTTAACAAGTCCATACCAATTATGACATCAAAGCTACCGAGCTCTACAGGCATTAAATCGATGTTGAATGGATGATTCAGAAAGTTTAATGTGCAACCCTGTATGATAGTATTAAACCCTAATTATTTTTACGTCAGATAACTCAACATCATAACTATGGTCTATTATAGTTGGATGATATTAAGTAGTGAACTAAATGTAGTAGATACGAAACTCATATCAGCACCAGTATCAAATAAAATCTAAGCATAACGGTTGTTTAGGAGGAACGTAACCGTAATGACATTGGAGTTTAGGTTTGTCCCTGCAGTGCCCACAACATAAGCCCTTGCATGAGCATTACCATTCCCAGCTTAATTTCCCTGATTCTTGTTTTTTAACATCAGACAGTCTTTCTTGTAATTCCCCTGAACTCCACACTCCAAGCAATGGATAACCCTCTAATTTGCTTTGGAGTTTCTTTGATTGTTTGCATTAGCATTAGCTGCAAGACTCCTACAATTACGAGCCAGATGGCCAACTTTCTTGCAATTGTTTCACCTTGGTGCACACTGCCTATCGTGATGATAGTTGCATTTAGGGAATAGAGGTTTAGATCCTCCGTACACTTTCTTCTCACCAAGGCCCAGGTGTAGGGTGTGGGGTTGGGGGGGGGGGG
>BQNB010035455.1:0-5000 GCA_026074375.1 Tanacetum coccineum | reverse complement strand
GAATAAATATAAATGTAAAAATCTTGATACATAACTTTCACACCAACGACACTTTACTCATAATACTTAGCAGGCTACATGATAGATATGACATGACAAGAAGTAAAAGTAAGCACTACTATCAACATCCTTAGGGTCGTCAGTGCGTGCTGGCTCTCTAGCCTCTAGTGTCTGAATACGTCCAAGAGTTGTAGTCAACTAAATCTGAAGTGACAAAGTCTGAGCCATCAATGTCGCAACCTGTGTCTCTAGTGTCCTGACATGGGCCTCTATAGCCGCGCTCTTGTCCTCAGAATCAGCCCATGCTCCAGGAGCATACATCATCTCTCTCTCAAAAACAACCATCATAGTGTTGAAGTATCATCGGTATCTACGTATCATGTTGATCTGAGCTCTCAAGAAAGCTCGATCATCCCGTGCATCCTCAAACCAAACATAGGTCGCATGAGTATCCTGAGCAAGAGTAGTTGGTAGACTTGCTGTCTCTGTTGGACCGCCTCTAGGTGGTCGGTGATGGTCTTCCTTATCCCAACCATATAATCCAAACTTTCATATTATAGCCCAACCTATCCTAGACATAGGTACGTTTAGGTTGGTCGGCATCCATAGTATCAACAAAACTATAATTAGTAGCATGAGTAACATCTAATCCAGGCTGTCTAGCAGCAGCAGCTGCTGAACTCTTCCTAACCTCAAACCTAGGAGTAGGAGCAGTCAAACACAATCTCTTCTGAGGTGGCACATCAGCCTCGGGAACATCTCCTACCATAGTTTTAAAAAGCGCGCCTTAAGGCGTGCCTAGGATCTAAGGCTCTAACGATTTTTTCAGATCGAGGATCCACACATGCACAAGGCTCACAAAAAGCTCAGAGCCTTGGAATTTAAAGCCTTGAGCCTAGGCGCGCCTAGGAAAGGTGATGAATTTTGAAACTTTCTTTTCGAATTTAATATTTATCGCTTTCATATGTTAATAATAGATTACCTAGAAACTACCTAAAAACTAAATAAATCAAAAATTTTTTTCAATTTGATTGTTTAGGTCGGTCTATTTAAAGTGTCTTAAACATACACACGCATCCTTATTTTACGCCTGTGATAACCGTAATTCTCGTCAGCCATGTATCTGATACATTGTTTGATTTTTTGGTTTAACTACTTAATTTTGTAGATACATTAATTATTTTAGGTGTCATTTAAGTCCTCATTAATCTATAAATTTTGCCTAATCTATATATTAACTTACTTTAATTTAATGCGACTCATATTTATGAAGCTCGCGCCTTGATCTGCACCTCGCCACAAGGCTCCGTAAGCCTTTGTCAATAGCAGGTAATTACAAAGGTGATGATGGTGCAGGTAATGGTAGTGGTGATGCAGCTCTCGCTCGAATCATGGTTGCTCTATAGCCTAGTGGTGCCTCAGCATAGGTAGGGCTAGTATGGGTAGGTGGTGATGGTAAAGGTAATGGTGGTGAGGGAATCTAGGGAGTAGAGATGATAGTGGAGTAAGTGGAGATGGTGGTGGTGACGATGAAGGTAGTGCAGTAGCAACTGCAGCAATGAGTGCCTCAGTAGTAGCTGCCATAGGTGTTTGGGGTCAGACAGATATCCTAGCCCTGCAAAGTCTAGGTGGTGGTGGTGGTGTGGGTGCAGACTCGTCTGTCTCAAATGCCTCTGTATCCTTAGCTGAGGGGACAGGGTCATCAATAGGTATGGTATAAGCGTCGGCCAGAGAAAGATTCCGTTCTCTCCTCGTCATCATCATCCTCCTCAGGAGGCCTCCTCTACTCATCCTCGTTATCACGCATCATCACCGGTGGACTCCTCCTCCTCTCTACTATATTGGCTAAGGATAGGCAAGCGGATTCCTCCTTTTGGGTCATCCTTTGGAACTCCTCATGGTCTAAGTCAGCAATGTTGCTGGTGATAGGCTGTCGGTGAAGAATCAACAAGTAGGGGGCTGAATACTCAACTCGATTTTCTTTGTTTGAAGGAAGCTAGATACTCTGGGTACTCTAGACCAGGTACAGAGTCTGGTGATGGTGGTGTCGAGGACAGGCACATAGTCCGGTGATGGTGGAGTGCCTGTGGTGCAAGCCTTTTGGAGACTATGTTCCACATCTGGAATACCATTAAATCTCATGGCCCAATCAGAATTAAGACGTATAGGTAACTGCAGGACATTGTTGAGTCTGACGACTGACTAATCTGTAACAACCCAAAAAAAGAGTATATATAAGTATATATATAAGACCAGTAGTAATATACGTAATATAATATAAACACGTATATTAATCATGTAAGCATCTAGTATAACCAACTAATTCAAACAAATAGTGTATGTATGTCCCATGAAAAACTTTTGTATGATGCAATGTTTGAAAACGGTTATAGTCCAAGTAAAAACATTTGACCTGGTTCTCTATAACCTTGGCTCTAGATACCAATCTGTAACACCCCCAAATAGGGTTGCAACGGAATAAGGGTCCGAGAGTGTTACTTCATAGATCAATAGCACAAGATATGAAAGAACGACTTCTAAATGAGTCGTTTGAAATTGATACATTAGATTTAATAAAATTGTTTGTTACAAAAGCTCATAGCTTAACTTGTTCATCCTTAAAAATGTAAAGATTTAACTACATAACAAATATTCCCTAAAATGTAATGCTAGTAAATCTTTATGCAATACGACTCCCAAAATAACGACATCCAATGTATCCTAGCCCTTACAACTTATTGACTTGAGAAAAACATGCATTAAAACGTCAACATAAAGTTGGTGAATTCACAGGTTTAAGTAATGTATAAAGTAGGACCACAAGATTTCAAGTGTGTAATAATGTAACACATACAATATCACTGATGACATCAAATAACGTCACTTTTATAGCATCATTTATCCCATGAAAATAACCTATTTTATATAATTATTGCAAAGAATTGTTACTTAATCGTTTGTATTTGAGAATTGCAGTAATTATGGAGTACTTGGTGGAGATTAGCAAAAAGACACGCATTCTGGAGCTTAAACGAAGATACATGAAGATTATTGTTCTGAAAACCAATATGCCGTATCCATCAAGGAAGATACGGCATATATGTGCGTGCACTTCACAACAAACCACGAAGATTCAAAGACCAATACGTCGTATCCAGGAGGACTCAATACGCCAATTCAATTTAAAGTAATAAAATATTCCGGAAGATATCAAACGTGGTCCTTACTCTAAGAAAATCCCCAATACGCCGTATCCCACATCGCCCGATATGACGTATTGGTCAAATTCAAGACTCTATAAATACAAAACCCTAAACTCAATTGTAGACATGCTTTTTACCACCAAGTCTGATTTTCAAAAGATCTATGATGCCATGAAGGTCCTATAAAGTGGTCTAATCGATGGGAAAACTTTTGTAATCTCTACACTCCACTATACGCGTTCGGTTAGCATTATGTTTAATCGTTCATCTATGATTTCGTGTATTGTTACAATGACTATCGGCTAATACCTTTGGGTATTAGCCATGTTTATGATAGTTTAATGGTTTTAGTTTGTCTTTATATCGATTGTTCTTTATTTTCGTTGTATTACATGTTGTTATTTTTATAACTTATACCATGTTGTTGGCTTAATTATGTGTTTTCTCTATCATTCAACTGGGTCTAGTCCTATATATTTAATTCACTGCAACTTCGGTGTTGTTTGGGCGTAGGCTAAGAGTCTAGGATAGAAACATATAATGCTTATTCATATAGCTAGAATAATAGGATCACTAATAGAAAGCCATGTTTTGATCTATGGTTAAGTGGATAGGTAGACTAAGCCAGTGACTTAGGATTATATTCATAAACCGTCCTGTTTCCAGAAGTAGTTAAGTGGGTGTGGACTACTTAGTATATGAATTTTCCATTAAGTTTAAGTTGGTAAAAGCCTCCTTGTGCTAGGATTCAATATATTGTTGGGATTAAAAGCTTCTTGATGCTGTTTGGAATTACTACTGTTCTTATTGATGTTAATGCTGCTCAGTCAAAGTTAGTGCTGCTGGAGAATTTCAATGAAAATTATTCTAAGTGTTTAAGACTGCTGGTGAAGTTACAACTGTCAGTACAAAGTTACTACTGCTAGAGGAAGTTACTACTGCTAGTGGAAGTTAAGACTGCTCAGAGACTTAGAAGAAAAACTGCTAAGTAGTTAGTACTGCTAGTACAAAAGTTACTACTGCTAGTACAAAGTTAATGCTGCTGAAGGAGTTAATGCTGCTAGTGAAGAAGTTAGTACTGCTGAGTTAGTTAGTACTGCTTATGTGATTTGTATGAGATATTTTGGTAAAAGATATGTATAAGTTATTTATTTAAAAGATTTGATATACTTAGGAAAGTATTGTAAGCCGTTTAGGACTCCTTGGTGTATAAAAGGAGGTCCTAGGGCATAGAGTTTGATAATCACAATCATATACAGAAAAATATAGAAAGTCGTATAGTTCATAGCTTCAAGGTCTTTGTAACCCTAATACTTTGAGAGTATTTGTATTATTTTTTTAATAATATTGGAGCTTGTATGTTTTGTTGAATTATATGTTCATTGTGATTTACTGTTCCATTAAAAATTCTTCTTATTAAAGATTAGATTTCGAATAATCTTTAATATATTCAAACAAAGTTTCTACTATAGTTGTGTTAGATTTATCTAATATAACTAAACCTTAAACAAGCTTAAGGAATTTGATCTAAAGAAGTGTTGAAGTGGGACCAACAGAGTAGAAAATCAAAATGACATCAAAGTCAAACAACTCAGAACTGACAATGGAATTGAATTTAGAAATAGCATTGTTGCGGTTGTCGTAAGGGACTTCTACAAGAAGTTTTACAACTCCCTAGGCAGTGTACCTAATCGTTGTAGTGTAGTATAGGCAAGACTCCGGGGTTGTTATTGTTCTCTAGAGGAATAGGTTGGGAAGGCTTGATCACGGTCTAACAGAATTCTAGGGGTTAAGAGA
>BQNB010035454.1:0-47941 GCA_026074375.1 Tanacetum coccineum | reverse complement strand
TTGAAGTCAAATGGATCATCATAAGTATCATCATTAACGGTCTCATGATCAAAAAGGTCATCATCATAATCATCCCATAAACCCTAAACCCTAAACGGTATCATCAAGATTGTCATCAAGAGAATTTTCATCAAATGAGTAATCAAGAGCATGTTCATCGGTAAACATCTCAGAAATGGTATCATCAAGATTGTCATCAAGAGAATTTTCATCAACCAAATCTTCGAGAGTAAAATCCATTTCCTTGATAGGATCATGGTTAAGCAAATACTCAATTTCTCGAAGATCAGATTCGACATCAAAGGGAAGGTCATCATTTCCCGGTGGAAATGTGATAAGAGCGAGTTCATTGGCGAACTCCTAAAGAGAATAGTCGCTAGTCTTAGAAATTGAGAGACTAGGTGAAGAAGAAGTTGTACTGCCACTTAAAGAATTATGAAAAGGAGGGAGAGGAGATGAAGGATTACTATTTCCCGGTGGAAATGAATTACTTGCGAGATAAGCTTTGAATTCTTCCCAAATTAAATCACTTTCTTCGATGGAAGTAAGTGTGGGGAAAAAGAAGAAGACTTGGTCACGGGTTCCGAAATTAGAGTAGGATTGCCACTCAATGGATTATCATGATATGGAGGGAGATCTTTGGTTTTATCAAGATTTAGCAAGTTCTTAATAATGTCTCCCTCCGGATCAAAGATATCATCATTAACTTCCGGTGAAGTTAAGTGGGGATGAGAAGAAGAAGTGGGATTGCCACTTAAATGATTTGTTGCAAACAAATCTTTAAGAATTTCCTCATGTGAAACATTATAGACATCAATCTTGTTGATTGATTCTTGATGAGGTTCGTTTGAATAGCTTGAAGTGTCATGTCTCATATTCAAGATTAGTCTTTCATTACCGTTACGAAGAATCATTTCTTCTCCATGAACGTCAATCAAAGCACGAGCGGTCCGTAAGAAAGGTCTACCCAAGATGAGGGGGACACGAGGATCGCTCTCATAATCAACAATGACAAAATCAGCGAGGAATGTGAACTTTCCAACTAGAACAAAGACATCTCTTGCAATTCCTTTCGGAGTGCAAATATCACGGTTAGCAAGTTCAAGGGTCATTTGGGTGGAAATAAGCTTGGGTAATCCTAACTTTTTCCATACCGAGAGTGGCATCAAGTTGATGCTAGCACCTAGATCGGCTAGGGTTTTGCACTTGAGCTCACTAAAACCACACGGAATGAGAAATTTCCCAGGGTCACCGAGTTTTTTGGGTAACTTCTTTAGGATAACCGTTGAGCAATTTTCATTAAGGGGTGTGCTTGCCAATTCAATAAGTTTCTCCTTGTTGGAAAGGAGACTCTTAAGCATCTTTTTGTATTTTGGGATTAAAATTAAAGCATCGGCAAGAGAGATATTGATGTGAAGTTGTTTAAACATGTGCCAAAATTTGTGAATTTGGACTTCATCTTTCTCTTGCTATTTTTATTGGTTCATTCTTGACGGATAAGGGATATGAGGGTGACGAGGATCCCTTAGGTAAACCACATAATTTCTTTGAGAAGGAGGTTTAGCATTTTAGACAAGAGGAGGTGGGACCTTAATGGTAAACTCACCATGTTCTGGGTCTGTTAAAGTCTCCTCAACACGTTCATCCTCCTCCGGATTAATGAATGGAGAAGGCATTGGAACGAAAGGTCCATCAAGAACAAGACCACTTCGGTTGGTAATGGCTTTCAATTCACCTTTTGGGTTAGCAACGGTGTTGCTAGGGAGAGATCCCGTACCCGAGGTAGAAGCGGTGTTCATTTGGAAAAAGCTAGCCATCATGTTCTTAAGCTCGTTAGTTTGATTTGAAATTGAAGTTTGAATCGAATTTTGCATTTCATTCCTTAACTCATTTTTCACATAGTTAATTTAAGTTTGCATGGCTTTCATGTTAGCCTCATTTGTTTTCTTAAATTTTTCCAACTCACTTATTGGAACATTTTGATTTTGTTAAATTGGAACTTGATAAGTTGCATTTTGATTAAAATTGTTTCCTCAGTTATATCCTTGAGGTTGGCTAAAACGGTTTTGATTATTTTGCCTGTTTTGTTGAACAAAACCCGGTGGTCTTGTTTGATTAGCCACACCTGGAGGATGATAACTGGAATTACCTTGATTGTAGTTACCCACGGCTGCTGCAACATATCCTTGAGTATTATCCCGATATTCTGGGAAAGTGTTGTCATCAGCGGCGAGACACTGATAATAAGGATGAGCCCCACCGCAAGTAACACAAATCTCCTCAACAGCATTTACGGAAGCTGGAGGTGGGGTTGCTTGAAATTGTTTTAGAATAGCCGTCATGGCGGTAGTCACAGCACTCGTTTGTTAATTTACTGCATGAGTAAGTTTGGCTATATCGAAAGAAGAATTACCATCACTTGATTTCACTTGAGAAACAACCAATTTGTTTCGTGAATTGCGAACCTTGGATTTGTTTTCGATAATCGTCAACACATTTTGAGTACTTCTTTCCAACAGATTGCCACTGGCGGCAGAATTCAAGGAATCTTGGTCGGCCGGGTTCAAGGCATTATAGAAAGTATCAAGTTGGTGCAATTCGGTGAAACGACAAAGGATACTTTCTCTCTATTAGCATATAAACATCTGCAGACTCCAAGTTCAAACAATGTACTCTGCAAGCATCATAGTATCTCTAACAAATTATCTTTTGTTGACCTGGCAAACTTAAATTGATCTGTACTAGAGTTCTTCAAAAATGTTCTTATGTATTCCCACATAAGTACCTTTCAAATTTTCATCATCTGGCTATTCTTACCATGTTTCTTCATGACAATCCTGTATAGCTCTATAAGATCATCTCTTGATATGTCAGTCAGCATTGCTCCAAAGCTTATGTATACCATATCAGTTCCATTCTCCCTTATAATCTGGTATACACCTTTCCTTCCTTGCTTAATGATCTTGTAATTGGATATACTGGGTGATTTTGTAGCTACAGGAACAGGATTAATAGGAATTTTAGTACCTGGAGTAGAATCATTTTTTTCATTAGCTTCATCTGAATCTTCAGATTCATCCTTATCATGGTCTGTATGGAATCCTTTCCTTGTTATCTGTTTTCTCCTCTTTCCAGTCTTCTTGGTTGGCTTATCATCTTTGTCTTCTTTAATCTTCTCCTCTGTTGGTTGAGTATCTTCATCATCAAACTTTAGGCTTCTTTGCAGTTTAGTTTGAAGCGCTATCACCAAATCTCTTCAAACTTTCCTTTGTTGCTTCAAAGTTCATAGGGACATAGGTATCCAATTGCTTAACCAATTTTTCAAATTCTGCTTTCACTTCTTCAAAATTCAACTTCTTCAATTGAGTCAACTTCCATGTCCCTTGATTCTTTAGAAAGTTTGACATATAGTTCATGATCTGTGTTTGAGTCATAGGCTTATTCCTTTTTGCTCTAGCTATATTCATTTACAAAGTGGCTTTTTCTCTTGTCTTTACCAACTTACCATCCTTTTTGCATAATCTTAACAGAAGTCCTTTCAAACACACATCTCCTTACAATTCTGATTGCTTCAAGCTTTGCTCTAATAGTATCCCAGTCTTCTTTCGTATAAGATTGAGCGTCAAATGGATTGAGCCTGTCTCTTTTCTTCTTGTTCCTCTGTTAATTCTTGCTCTTCAGCCATCCTTTGAGCTATAAGTGAATCCAAATGAACTTGTTTGGCCACTTCTTCCTTTTCCAAAGCTTTTTCTAAAGCGTCTAATCTGATAGCTTTAGCAAGTCCCGCTTCTTCTTGAAGAATTTGTTCTTAATCTTTCTAGAAGCTTGAGTTCTTTTCTTCGGTCATATGAGCTTTTCTTCTTTCTATAACTTGTATGGAGAAGGTACTAAAGACTCTTTTGCCACCAGTATTAACTTTTTCAAAGGGCATACTTAACTTCTTCAAAGTCTAAATGAGTACCAGCAAATTCTTTTAAACTCTTCCTTCTCTTGTATCTCTTTCTTTGTCAACTGACTTGAACTTTCAAAACTTTTTGTAAAGATTTTATGCAGCTTCTAGAGTTGTAGGGGCTTATGTCTTTAACTTGTTCCTCCCCTGAAGCATTGACAGTCTTTGAAGGAGTAACAAGCTCTTGTACCAAAGAAACCAGAGGATCTAAATCATGAGTCTTCCTCCCCTGAGCCTTTGTTTCTTCCATGTTCTTGAGTGGATGATCCTGCACATGAAAAAGAGAAATTAGTTTCTCTTAGGGGACAGGCCTTTACAGGCTTGGGTCTGCCTTGTGGACCTTTAGCATTCACAATTCTAATAAAAGTTTGGACTAGAGTTCCTCCAATTATAACCTGCTGAGGTCTTAACAGCAGTGCCCTAATTTCACTTACAACATTGAAATAAGACAATTTTGTTGTATTTCTATCAATGGGTCTTCTCACAGGTGAATAAGATTTAGAAAATGTCTTTGATTAAATTGATTCACTGTGGTTCTTTTTTGGGACTAAAGTAGTTTGTAGGTCCTGGTAGGTACGGGATGTCTAGATCTAACAGTATTAACATTGAACGAACAGTACTAAACTTAGGCATAACAGAATTTAATTTTGTCTACGAGTATTAATTTTTAGGCCTAACAGGAATTATTTTTTTCCCTACCAGCATTCAGTTGTACTGGTTTAGGAAAATGATTACGATGACTATAACCCTGTTTGCCATTATCCATACGGGTTTTGCCATCTGGTTACTAGTATTAAATAAAACCTTTGTTTTAAAACTCAGCCTCTCTTTCCTATTTTTTTCAGAATAGTCACAACTCTTTGATCAAATGACTTTGAGCTGCACAAACAAAACACTTTTTCTTGATGAAAGTGTAACATTCTCCTAGTTCTCTTTCCATCATTTTATTCTAATTCTTTCCTTTAACTTCAGATGTCCCTTGATTTTTTCATTTGTTGTCTAGGAGTTTTTATGTGTTTTGCACAACTAGGTTTAACTTCTTGTAATTCAGACACAACTTTTTCATTAGTTATTACAGACTTAGATGTAGACATCTCATTTGGTACACTTATACTTTCTGATTCAGACTCAGAAGAGTGCTCAGAGGTATTTCCACAAGATCCTTCATTGTCATTAGATTGGTAGGTAGAATGCTCAGTAGAGTTGTCATCTAAGTCACTAATTTCAGGCTTTTGAGGTCCCTTTTTACCATAAACATACAAAGAATCATCAATTTCCTTTTGTGGTTTAGGAGTATAGTCTCCACTTAATGGATGTGGAACTCCTTTGAATTCTATTCGTCTTTGTAAATCTACTGTATACAAAAGGTTTGTTAATTTAGTCGTCTTCTGTACACTTGTACAACAGATCAATTCCAATTTCTTCATCGTAGCTTTAAAAACCTCATTGTTGATTTTATTTCATACCTAAGCAACTTTATAGTGGAATCTCATACCAGATACAATTAATTTTAAGTTTTTTAGAAGAATACCTCCATGAATATTAACTGTTTTTTCAATGTCCTTTTTCTTTTACGCTTTCATTCTATTCTCCTATACTTCTAAGCTTTTATCTTTTGCATATATTTCATTTGCCTTGAAAAACTGTAAGTGGTTCATTTAGAGATAATTGTGCTTTTGAAATGATAAACAATTTGAGCTTCTAATGTTTAACAGCTAGGAGTATAGCAAGTATTTTTGCTTCTTAGTTCACCTAACTGATTCATTTGTTCATCATACATTGTTTTAAGCTTATTATATGAATCAATGCAAGTTTTAGAACATAATGATACCTCAGTATTTGAGTTGATTGCCATGAGTGTATGATTTGTCTCTTCTTCTCGAATGTGTGTCTCCCCTAAATTGACAACACCATCATCCATAGTCAGCAAACTAGTTCTGATTACTGCTCTTTCTTTCTAGCTCTTGATCCTTCATAAAAAGAGTCTCTTTTCTTTTCCTTCATTTATCCCTTGGATGGGCATTCTCCTAGAAAATGTGGACCAGTGTTGTGACATTTGTAACATTCAAGCTTCTTTTTGTCAAAACCAACCGGTTTGTTTCCATCAATCGTGACTTCTCCTTCCAGTCTTCTTATAAAACTTCTTCATTCGAATAGCAATCATTGCTATCTGCCAGTTTATGTCCATCTCTTCAATGTCCACATCATCAATCTGTTCTAGGTCTTCATGAAGCAAGTCCAAATCTTCAGATTGTTTGGGCAAAGAGTGAATAAATAACTTCATCAGCAAAACCAGCAGGAACTTCTCTTTCTTGAATATTGTTTGAAGAAGTAGGAGTATAAGTACTGTAGGCACCAGTATGACCAGACTTAACCTTGTTAGTGCTGCTCTTGCTGTGTGAAACAAAGAACGTTTGGAGCACTGCAGCTGATTTCAAGGTACTTGTGAGGGGGGGTTTTTCTTGCTCAAAACCCTGAGGTTAATATACAGTCATCTATGGACAAAGTTCAACATACCGTTTGGTTCTCATTTTCATTGCGAGAATTTGGCCAAGCTAGGGGCAAAGATCTGAGAAACTTGTGATTTGCATCCTCTTGATACTTCAGCACCATGGGCTTCCAACTGTGAGAGTAGTTGTTGGAACCTGTCATATCCTTTTTCCAACCCTTTTGAACTGGATATAGAAAATGCTTCAAACTGTTGTTTTAGAACAGCTTTCTGCATCTTCTTTAAATTTGCATTACCCTCCAAATCCTTGTCCTGGCTGGCTTCCCAAATCTCTTTAGCATCGTCCATTCCATGAAATCTTCTCAGATGTTCCTTGGGAATTGCCATAAGTAAGATGGTTCTAGCCTTCCTCTCCTTTTCAACAGCATGAATTTCTGCAGCAGATACTGGTGGAAGTATTCTAACAACACCATCTTTTCCAGTTGAGATTCTCTTCTTTGAATTTCCATTCTGAATTACCTTCCAAACATCATTATCAATATATTCAAGGTAATGCTCCATCTCCATAGCCCATATATCATACTCCTCCTTCTTTAGAATTGGGAGTTTGATATTTGAAATAGTGGTTGTTGTAGGAGTGACTTGTTGTTGTTGTTGTTTTGGTTTATTGGTTGCAGTACACTGTTGATGCATCTGTATAGGTATGAGCTTCTCATCATAATGATGTTGAGCAGTATTCTTATTAGAAGGTTGAGACTTTTTTCTAGATCTGAAAGTGATTGTTTAGTGATCTTGTGATTCTTCTTATTCAGGAGTCTATCTAATAGGTCTTCTGATACCACTTGTAGGTCCAAAAGTCTTAGATCTGATTAGCTTTGTAAGCAATAGCATCTTGAATAAATCCAATTTCAACTATAAGCGAGGAAAAGGGACTTTGAATACTATGTGTTATTGCGGATAATCTTAACTATAGTATAGAAGAATAATTGTAAAACTTAAACTTCGTATATTTCTATTGCTTTCTATTAGGTTTGATGCCCAAACACTATGCCATTGGGTTCTTTATACACCATAGGAGACCATAAAGGCTTTACAAAAGTGTGAAAGGATAATGGCTTATCCTTCTAAGAATATCTCTTTGATATATCTAAGATAACTATTATACTATCCCTGTTACATAAACAGACGTAACTAGCAGGCCAGTATAACTATAGTACTGCCAGACTAAACTTAGTACTGGCAAACTTAACTATGTCTACCAGACTTAACTCTATAACTACCGGACTTAAGTCTGTTTACAATAATTCCTAACACTTGAGCTCACTAAAACCACACGGAATGAGAAATTTCCCAGGGTCACCGAGTTTTTTGGGTAACTTCTTTAGGATAACCGCTGAGCAATTTTCATTAAGGGGTGTGTTTGCCAATTCAATAAGTGTCTCCTTGTTGGAAAGGAGACTCTTAAGCATCTTTTGGTATTTCGGGATTAAAATCAAAGCATCGGCAAGAGAGATATTGATGTGAAGTTGTTTAAACATGTGCCAAAATTTGTGAATTTGGACTTCATCTTTCTCTTGCCGTTTTTCTTGGTTCATTCTTGACGGATAAGGGATATGAGGGTGACGAGGATCCCTTTGGTGAACCACATAATTTCTTTGAGAAGGAGGTTTAGCTTTTTGGACAAGAGGACGTGGGACCTTAATGGTAAACTCACCATGTTCTGGGTCCGTTAAAGTCTCCTCAACACGTTCATCCTCCTCCGGATTAATGAATGGAGGAGGCATTAGAACGATAGGTCCATCAATAACAAGACCACTTCTGGTGGTAATGGCTTTCAATTCACCTTTTGGGTTAGCAACGGTGTTGCTAGGGAGAGATCCCATACCCGAGGTAGAAGCGGTGTTCATTTGGAAAAAGCTAGCCATCATGTTCTTAAGCTCGTTAGTTTGATTTGACATTGAAGTTTGAATCGAATTCTGCATTTCATTCCTTAACTCATTTTTCACATTGTTAATTTGAGTTTGCATGGCTTTCATGTTAGCCTCATTTGTTTTCTTAAATTTTTCCAACTTACTTAAAGGAACATTTTGATTTTGTTGAATTGGAACTTGATAAGTTGCATTTTGATTAAAATTGTTTCCTCGGTTATATCCTTGAGGTTGGCTAAAACGGTTTTGATTATTTTGCCCGTTTTGTTGAACAAAACCCGGTGGTCTTGTTTGATTAGCCACACCTGGAGGACGATAACCGGAATTACCCTGATTGTAGTTTCCCGCGGCTGCTGCAACGTATCCTTGAGTATTATCCCGATATCCTGAGAAAGTGTTGCCATCGGCGGCGAGACACTGATAATAAGGATGTGCCCCACCGCAAGTAATACAAATATCCTCAACAACTTTTACGGAAGCTGGAGGTGGGGTTGCTTGAAATTATTTTAGAATAGCCGTCATGGCGGTAGTCACAGCACTCGTTTGCTGATTTACTGCATGAGTAAGGTTGGCTATATCGGAAGAAGAAGAATTACCATCACTTGATTTCACTTGAGAAACAACCAATTTGTTTCGTGAATTGCGGACCTTGGATTTGTTTTCGATAATCGTCAACACATCTTGAGTACTTCTTTCCAAGAGAATGCCACCGGCGGCAGAATTCAAGGAATCTTGGTCGGCCGGGTTCAAGGCATTATAGAAAGTATCAAGTTGGTGCAATTTGGTGAAACCATGATGAGGACAAGCACGAAGGAGATCTTTGTACGATCCCATACCTCATGAAATGATTCATCAAACCGTTGTTGAAAATTAGAAATTTCATTTCGAAGGTTTGACGTTTCTTGAGGGGGGAAGAATTCGTTGATGAAATTTGGGAACCAAGTTCTTCCCAAGTGAGAATAGAACGAGGGGGTTCTTTTTTAAGCCAACGACGGGCTGCCCCCGCAAGAGAGAAAGGAAAAAGCATGAGCTTAATTGTTGAATTAGACACATCCTTGTATTTTATTGTGGAAGTTATTTTGTTAAACCAACGGATGTGGTCATGAGGATTGTCTTTCTCAAGTCCGAAGAATTGGTCCGAAGTCATCATATTAATGAGACTATGCTTGAGCTCGAAATGCTCAGCAAGAATTGGAGGAACCACGATTGCCTCCGCATAACCCTCGGTGGGTGCACGGAGCAATTCCGCCATAGTACGTTGATCGGCCATCGTAACTACGGGTGATTCTTCAAGAGAGAAAGGTTGTTTTGAACGTCTACGGTTACGACATTTCGGGTTTGTGGTGGTTGGATTAGAAGAAGAATTACCAACGAGATTAGAAGAAGAACGAGTGCGATGCACTAAAAAGATTATTAAAGGGAAAAAATTTTTTGGTTTTTTTACAATTTATTTCACAATTTATTTTAATGGACAAAACGAGATCGGATAACTTAAACCAATAATCGACAAGCTTCACGGTAGCTCTTTAAAAGAAAAACGCACAAAGGAGCGGAGGAGTAGGAAAGCGCGAAGCTATTAAAAACCTTTCTCCATTAGGGTCGTAGTTACTCGGAACAACCCTACTTATACCCCCCTCTTATAGTTTGTTAAACTTTTAAAGGTGAGTCGTACGTCGCAAGTGACGCAAAGGCAAGTTTTGAATCTTTTGTTTGGGAACTTATTATGATAATGCTCAAGTTGAGAGCATTATATTGATGATGATTTTTATTTCTTGATTAAGGACAATTTTTTTATGTTTTTGATTTTTTCTTGATTTTATCTTATAAATACTAATAAAAGAAAATGAAAAATATTTTTGTATTTTTGTATTTTTATAAATAAAAGAAAATATTCACAAACGGGAATGATAACTTCACGAGGGAAGGGTCTTCAAAAACTAATCTTCAAACGAAACGATAATCTTTTACACCTCTACGGCAACGGCGCCAAAATGATAACCAACTTTTTAAGGTTAGATTATAATTCAATTATAATATAGTATAGTAATAATTCCAAGAGATTCAAATCAATTCCTTTTATCCAAAGGATAATCAAAAATCCCCCGGGTCGTTTCCTAGCGAGGTGCGAATTGAAAATCGAGAACGTTCGCGATCACGTGAATAGAATGGATAAAGATTTTTGGAATTGGTTTTTCTATTTCTACAATTAAGATGCAAAAACGATTAAAGAAAACCTAAAAACGAAAGCTAAAAGTGATTAAAACCTAAAAACGAGAACGGGATTCAAAACCCGTTCTTTAAAAAACCAAATTTTACAAAATTAACCTTACGAAAGCAAATTTAATTTTCCTAAGTGCTAAATGATAAAAGAAAATTTTCTAAAAAAGAATTATATTTTTTTGACTTTTTAATAATTTTTTATGAATTAAAACTGTTTTAATAAAAATAATTAATTAAAAATATTAAACGAACTTATAAAAATCTGAAAAATTAAGGGAAAGTGCTTTGAACTAAGCTGGATCTAAGAAAAATAAGATGCCCCAAACAGCTTATCAAAATAAGCTGTTAATAAGCTAAAACAGCTTATAAGCTTAAAGGGCCAAAATGTCCTTAAATACCAAGCCACTTGGGACTATAACGAAAAAGTCCCAAGGGCGCAGTGGTAGAGAGTGTGTGTTATAAAGGGTTGAGGGTGTTGAGGTCCAAGGTTCGAGCCTTGCTCACCTTGGACTTCCACCTTCCCCTTTTTGCTTTTTATTTTAAAACTTTTAATACAGCTTATAAATCAGCTGTAAACTACCAACTTTAATAAAGAAATTTTTTTAAAAAAAACTTAAAAATAAGCACGAAATAAGCAAAAGAAAATGACAGATATGGCTTTTTACACTAAGTCCTAAAAGAGCTAACTGTTAAGCACTTTATGGAAAATAAGCAAATGGAAAAGAAAAATAAGCTAAGGCAGATAGCTCCTACACCTAATAAGCTAGTCTAAATGAAATAAGCAAGAAAAAGCAGACGGATAAGCTAAAATCTAAAATAAGCTAATATGGCTAACCTATTACTCACACAGCCTAAAGGGCACCATTAGGCTTATTTTTAAGCACCAATAAGGATCCTTATGGCTAAATAAGTCATATGAGCTTAAAGCCCAGCTTCTAAAATACAAGAATCCTCAATCCAAACACAGTTTGAAAATCAAATGAGCCCTTAAAAGGCTTAAGAAAAAGCATGTCCACTCAGCATATGTTGATTTCTTGGTTTTCTTAAAAGACAAGAGGGCTTATGCAGGCCTATAAAATGAGCTAGAAAATTAAGCTTAAATAAAAAAAATGAGTTAAAACAGATGGACTTTGACTTTCAATGAGCTTGTGCTTAAAATTCTAAAAGCTAAAAACAATTTTAAGAGACTTAGATTTGAAGATGGAAAGAAGACTTTTAAACTTGAAAAACACTTGACAAAAATTGATAGATTTTAAAAACACAAAAGTAAACTTAAAAGGACTCTTATCTACTGCATTTGATACTTAAAAAGAACACTAAAACAACTCTTAAAAACTTGTATTGAAAACCAAATCAAATAAGTTATGGTTCAACTGTTTTGGAACCACAGTTTCAAAAACCTTTTAGAAAAACTTAAAAACAATTTTAAAGACTTAAAAACTTTGAGAAACAGATTGAAAACAACTCAATAGGGTTTGTCAAAGTTCACCAAATGACCCAAAAGGTTTAAAACTTGTTTTGACCCATTTTAACCTCTTGACCCAAACACCCCTTTAGATTTGGAAACTCTATTTTTAGGCTAATTTTGAAAGATTTAAGCAAAAGTTTGTTAAAACAGATGAATACTAAGCAAAGTTAAGCAATAATAAGCAATAAAAAATAGAAGTTAACCACTAAAATAAGCAAATAAGTAAATAAGCAGTTAAAGGGCAATAAAGGACAGTTTTAACATAAAACTTAAACAAAGTACATAAAAGCAAATAACAAACATAAATAAGCATAAACAACAATATTAAGCAAGATTAAGCAGCAAATAAGCAACAATAAGCACTGCTACAGTAAATAAACAAAAATGGAAAAATAAGATAACTCACAAGGGTCCAAGATTTTGGCAATGATTCAAAGACCTCAAAACCAATCCTATATGCTTCCCATGAAGCTCTAAACCAAGGCCATCCAGTATATACCTTGCTCCTTGCTTTCTTTAAGAGTTTTTGATTTATTTATTTTTTTTGATTTTATTGATTTTTTTGGCAGAAAATTAAACAAACTTTTATATAAGCTGTTAATCACTTAAAATCTTACACAAGAGCTTAACAATGATATTTAAAAGACAAGCAAACTTAAATGATAATATTTAAAGTAAAACTGAAAATTTCATTAACTTAATAAAAATGACAATGCAAATATTTAAAAGACAGAAATTTAAATGACAATGTATTAAAAAGACAGAATTAAAATGGTACAAATTTTGGTTAATACAAACTAATGGACTTAACACTAAAATTCGACAAAAGAAAATGAGCTACAAATGCTTATATTTATACTAAGTCTTGGTCGTCTCTTGTGTTTCTTCACTGAGTGCTTCAAGCATTTGTGTTTGTTGTGTGAGATAAAGTCCCAAAGTCAATCTTGGCCATCTATCTTGCTTTGTGCCCAAGGTCTCAAATCGTGTCCCTTGATTTCCTTGTAGCCAATGAAATCATATGGGATTGCCAAGGTGGCAATTGCCCATGTGAAGTGGGGTTGGGATGGGATGGAGATGGTTTTGTTTTGTAGTTGCAGGGTGAAGGTTTTGGGGAAGATAAACAGTAGTGGGGTTTGTTATTTGGCGAGAAAGTTTGTGTTACTGTGTGTTTGTTTAACAGGGTAAAGTTTGGGGAGTTGACAAATATCGCCCCTCTGTTTGTATTGTGGTATTGCAACCTTCGTCCTTGTGGTGTATTAAGTTTAGAGTTTGGCAGGTTTGGTCCTCAAGGGTGTGTTTTGTTATTACACCGAAAGTCCTTGTGGGTGATACAACTTTGAGGACTTGGCAGCTTTGGTCCCTTTTTGTATAAAAAAGGGATATGGGCCATTTAAGCCTTAAAGGCTTATAAGTCTTGATAAATATAGCTTAATGGGCTGCCCCGGCCCATTAGATGGGTAAGGGTGGCCCATTAAGAATTTCTTCGGTTACGGCTTCGGTTTTGACCTTTGACTTTGTCGGGGTTGACCTTGACTTTGACTTGGCTTTGACTTTTTCTTTGTCTTTTTCACGCTTTTCCATTCCGTGCTCGGTTTTGTCGTTTTTGACTTCGTTTTTCGTCCTTTTGTCGGATATCCGTTTCCTGCACAATATAAGAGAAAACATACAAATACAATGTATTGTTGGTACGTTTTTGGTCATTTAAGTCCGGTTATTGTGGAAAATGGTATGTGTATTTAAGCACATACCAAAATCCCCCATACTAAACTATTGCGTGTCCTCACGTAATGCTATAAGTAAGCACTTAGAAAACTAAGACTCTTAATCCCCCTCGACTAATAACCTCGAAAAGTAGCTAAGTGTTCGTCAAGGGGAAATAAAGAATCAATAGCTTTGAAAAGCCCCGTTTTGACCATTTTTTAAATGTACACTTATTCCTACACATATTTTTGTTCTTTTCATTTTTCTCATTTTTTTGTACTTTTCATATTAAGCAACTAACTAGAACGTTTGACTTTCGTTATTTTTATAACTTTAGGGATCATAGAACAAGATGCATTTCAATCCTAAAATGCCAAATTCATCGTTCCCGACTTTTCACTTATTCCAAACCAAGCTTAAAACGAAATCACCGTTAAATATAAGTTAAGATGCTAACACTACTCATATTTGCAACTTGTGAACTTTTCACTCCCGACAATTATTATACATATTAGGTGAATGTGCCATTTTGAATTTCAACTATGGATCAATGTTTTGCAAAAATTCTATGCTTCACGTTCCACCCAAGAATAATGAGTTTGAAGGCGAGATCATCTCATATAGCGACTTTCGTCTCGGCACATCCCAACCTTGCGGCTAAGTGACCAGGATTTTGACACCCTACAGAGACTAGTATCGGGACCCATGGACTTTCGGTTTCAAAAAACTCTTAGGTTTTCCGTATATACATAATTTATTTAGAAAAACTTAAAATAAAATAGTCTTAGTTCAAAAGCATATATAAATTTTAAGAAAAAAGAGATTTCCCCTAATATTTATTAATTCACATTTACATACACATAATATAATTATTCATCTTAGAAATCTTGACCTTTTTATAAGTCTGGCAACACGGGTTTGTGAGGCCGCAAGATGCAACAAACTTTTATCAGTCTCGGATTATTATTCTTACTATGGGCTTTCTTTTAGAAGGCTGTAACATCGGTTGTGAGCCGGCAAGATGCAGCAAACTTTTATCAGCCCACAGTTTATATTATTACCTTATTCATCATTTTTTTTCTTTTTCATTACACTTTTTATTACCACGATATAGAGAAAATTTTGTTTTAGAAAATTTAAGTATAAATTTGAACTAAATTTATTGATATCGACTATACTTTAAAAATTATTGATTTAAGTTTAATTTTTAAAAATAGCACGTATTATTAGTCCGGTTAGAAGCTTAAGGGAGAAAAAGCCACAAATTACACACGTGAGCTCTTAAGATTTCCAACTAATCCTTGTTTAGCATCCAACTCATAATTAACTCTATCATTTTTCGTTCTTCGCGAAGATCCGCGAACGCTTAGTCTAAAAGTTAAGGAACAAGCTAGAGCTCAACACGCTCGATCGAGTCAAAATTTACTCTTATTCTACCCAGCAGGAAAGTCAAAATTGTGACAAAACACTTATTTTATTTTTGAAAATTTTTAAATTTTTTCATTTTTTTGAAATTTTGGTGGTAAAAACGGGATTACGCGAAAACAACGACTGCAGGCACAATCAAATCGATAGATCCCCCCCATACTAGAATTAAACATTGTCCTCAATGTTTTAAGAAGGGTCTCTACGTAAATCCTAAGCCGTTTATTAAGTATGCTTAAAGATAAACGTTAGTCGATAAGATTTGGATATCGGATTCCCAAAATGAAGCTGAGGATGTGAAGCTCTTGTGATCGAAGGACAAAAACCGAGAGCACGAGAGGCTTCAAAAATCCGGGAAATCCTTAACATACAACACAAACACAAAACACGGAAAATGGAAGAGGCGAGCCTCCTCACAACAACAAAAAACTTATTCATTACTATTAAGCTAGCATACTACTACTACGATAATACTAGGATAAGCATGAGTTTCCACCCACGAAGCGCTTGTTTTATGTCACTTAGCTTGACCTGTAACACCCCCATTTTTACAATATAGCAGCGGAAGCTAATATGGGGTATTACTTCATGGATACAACAATCATAATCATAGAAAACAACTTTAAAAGAGACGTTGTTGGAAAAATTTAGTTATCATTCATTATAATCAGAGTTTTTTCAAATGCAAGTCCCAAAATCTAAAACATTATGTTTGAATGATAACATTCGCCATGTTTCTCGTCCATGCCACTCGTGCCGCACTTGCTTAATACCTGAGATAAACATGCTAAACAAGGGTCAACACAAAGGTTGAGTGAAAATTCATAGGATTGAAATGTAATGAATGAATACAAGTTAAATGGAAAATTGGCATTACTGGGATACTTTATCATGGAGAACATTTAATATCATGAGAACCGTTATTAATTATTGGGAAAATAGGTGAATATTATCTATGGTTGAATGCAAGTCATTAATATTGGTAATAATAGCATCGAATACAATTATCATGGAAAATCAAGGTAATATTATATTGCAGCTAAGCTCAAGACATCACTACATTAACATGGAAAACATCGTAGGATATTGGTTTAGGGACAGATGTCCCGTGAAAAGAATAACTTGGCCAAGGTATACCTATTAGACAAATAAGTGCGTTTAGCAACCCCAACATGGTATCACAAACGGGAGTCCGTCACCCCCAATAGATCTATTCACAATATTCGCGTTCACTTTGATCGCAATGCAAGTAATAATGCTTCATGATATGAAATAATGGCACTGAAGCTAACTTAGGCATAATATATCCTTGATACATACATTTAGAAAACCTTGCATTCATGGTTTAATTTAGGTATCCAGGTTTTATAAAGTATTCCAAAAGATTGAAATATGGGGGATAATGAATACTTTAGTCTTTGAAAAGTAATCACATTGTTATTATAAAAATAAGTATGTACAAGAGTTGTAACAATCATGTATCCCCCACGCGGATTTATAAAAACACATAAAACTGATTAAAGGCCGAGGTAATAATCTCGACCTGGTATGGATAGAATGTCATACATATTCTGAAATGAAAGCTTACGATCTTATCACAATCTTAACCATATGGAAGTTGACTATAGGTAAAAAGAAAGTAAAATAGCCCACGTCACACAAACCTGAGTAGAATATGTCAAGTCCTTAAGGCAGAATTGTACTTTAGAACTTTGGTTTAAGATTTTATGATTTGATTGAAGAGTTGGAATAATTGAATCAACTGTTCGTATCGCCATCATAATTCAAAAGTCATCATAAAAACGTTTGAGGAGGCTAGGGCACTTTAAATCGTAAACGCCAACAACTCAGTCAGAACGTAATACCAAGAATGACACTCCTTAATATGAAAGCTTCCCTAGTATTGTGATACATATAACCGGTTTTAAGCGTATTTAAAATCAATACTTAAAAGTTAAGCACTAGAAGAAGCCGTTAATTAAAGTTATGTCCAATACTGATTGTCAGCATGAATTTTATACTTTTTCAAAATGTTATATTTTAGACCCTGGGGTATGGAAAATTGCAAGTAGACCCCTAGGGTTTGCACTATTTACGACTTAGGTCCTTCAACATTTATTGATAACCAAGTAAACCCTTGGACTTTGAAAAGTGACAAAATAGACCCCTATAGTAAACTTTCGATAAAATGACATATAGCCACCTTTAGTTATAAGTTTCGAAAAGTTACGATATATACGCGCCTTGGCATGGATTATAATTACAAAACCATTTGTTCCAAAATGCATGCAAGCTTATTTTAACATTTCCATAAGACATTATATAAGTTTATAATCAAACAAAAATATGAAGTTTTAAACATAACACAATTTAATTTAACGATTCGTTATAAGCTAGTAAGAAAAAACGGGTCAAAATAGGGTATTCAAAACGTAAACGCGCGTGTTTTAAGTTCCAAATTACTATGCATATCATAAAGTGGGTTATTTTAATAATTAGTTAAGGTCATGGCAAGTGATAGAATAACCAATATTTAATCATTATAACATTTAGTTTAAGAAAACGCAAAATTAATGGGGTTTCGGGTGTAATCGGTTTTGGGATCAACATGAAAATGAGCATGTAATTGAGCTATGAAACTTTAACAAGATATATTTAGGAATCAAATAATCATATAAGGGTTATAGCAGGTATGAAAGTTGATAGAACCGGTTTTGAGCTTCAAGATCAAAAAATGGAGGAAATGGGCCGTTTTCCGGGTATACAAAAAAAAAAAAAAATTTCCCACTTTCCGTTAGGACGCCTTTATCTTTGACTAATGAGACTTCAATACTTCAGAGGGCTTCCGCTCTTGAACTTCTTTAATTGATCCTAGGATCATAAGGAGCAAAGGATTCCTGCCTATAATTTTATAGATGAGGAGGTGCTTGGTGCAGTTTTTTTTTTTATTAAGACAGAAGGTTATGAGTTCTATTTATAGGGCAAATGACCCTTAAGGACCCAGGAACTATAATCTGATATAGGACGTGTGTAACAGCTAGGGGGTGATGTGTTGAAGCTACATGATGAGTCTTGAGGTCTAGAGGTGGTAGGATTGCAAGGTGGAAGGTTTTTAGGGGTGTTTGGGTGTTCGCGGTTGATTGGAGCAAAAAGAAGGTCATGTGTCTTTATTTTCGACCAAGAGAAGGTATAAGGAGGTGGGTAAGCTGCTTAAGGGTTTCTAGAAGGAGTTCATGTAAGTATCTTGCACATGGATGGGTCTTAAATGGGTTAAAATGGGTCAAGTTTAGCCGCGAGTCTGTTTTGGGCTCGGCGGGTTCTTCAAAGGTTTTAACAAGGTACATTGTGTTATAAATAATTAAGGAATGATGAAATAGGTTGTTAAGGTCTGGGATTAAAGTAATTAGCAAAGATTAGCAATTCGTTTGGGTTAAAACGGATTAGAATTGAAGAAATGGGAGTACGGGTTCAACTAGGGCTCGTTTAGGGTTTTCTTGACTTTCTTGGCTTATATTTTGCATACTTTTGATTAAGAATGATGGAATACAAATCCTAGGGCTTATATAAAGTATTATCAATGAATTTTGGTCGTTGGTTTAAGTTATAATGGGTTGAAATTGAGAAAACGGGTCAAAGTTACAATTAGGGCATAATTAGGGTTTTCTGGATTCATTAAGGTTTTCTAGGCTTTGATTTCTTACACATTGCTAAGTAAATGATATATGATGATTTGTAAACTCATTTTATGAGTTTATAATGGCCCTTGGTTGGTTATTTGGGATTAGAATGGTTTAAAACGAGTAAACGGGTTAAATGAACCAATTAGGTACATTTAGGGTTTCTAGGATATGTTTTACGTATAAGTGAAGTAAAATGATGAAGTAATGATGAGATAATGATTGAATAGGATTGATAGGATTGTAAAATAAGTTATTACAACTTATTTGAGTGTTGGTTTGGGTTTATAATGGATAAAAGCCAAGAAACAGGTCATGGTTTTAGAAAACTACTTGGTTTTAGGTTTAGGTTATTGAATTTAGAGTATTTATATAAAGTTTTGAGTGCATAAAGATGTATGAAAGTTTATGAATAGAATATTTAGGGTTTATATATTGTAGAATGAGTGTAGTATCTTGCTTAAGTGGTGGTGAAGAAATTAGAATGAAAACGGAGGTAAAACGGGCTATTTTAGAGATCATAGCTAAATGATTGTACATTGAGCTTTTTAGAGATATGTACATTTGACTTGAAGAGATTTTATTTCAAATGAGATATCATATTACTTGTACATATGTTTTAGTAGCTTGTGCATTCACTTTAGGGGTTAACCCTTCCATGAGATTAGGGTTTAGAGGTATATGATAATGGTTTAGAGCCCGTTTTGATATAACGTTGCGAATGGTACATTATAGGAATAATGTACTTTGTAATAAGGATATGATATTAATAGACTTGTACATATGTGATTTATTGCTTGACATATATGAAGACAAGATGGTCATAGATAGGTTGCGTGAGCTCATCTACTTTAGTTATGACATACTGAGACATTAACAATACAAGTAATGTAATAAAGCGAAAAATTTCTCCGTACAATTGTGATAATAGTGAAATAAGTTTTGCATTTGATGAAAATTCTTGGGTTGTTATATGACCCGATCCCCCCATACATGAGTTGGTCAAGGGGGATAGAAGTGGAGACACGGGACATCCAAAACACGGATGTCCTCTCTATAAGAGCAAAGAAAAATCTCCATCGGGCTTTCAAAAATTTTAATGACTTTAAAAGCTTCGATGAGATAATTCCGGGAGAAAGAAGAATGAACACTTTTAGAATGAGAATCCCCGGGGTTTGAAAACTTTTTCCTCATTTCGACGAAAACGCGAGTACACAGCACCGAGCAGCCCGGGAACTTCTTGTGGTAAAGGAAGTTCATAAAGAGGAGGATTAAAATCCTCAAGAATTAAAGAAGCATTAGTGGCCTTCTTTACATTCTTTTCCGTGTATGCACAGTTGGTGACTTCAAAGAGGTTCTCATGAATGAGTATACCCGGATTAAATACTTTGTCCTTGTTGTTGGTCAAAGACAAAGTATCACAACCACGGAAAAATCCTACATAAGGAAAAAAAACCGAGTCAATTCGGGAAAAGGAAGGAAATCACTTGATCTAGGGGGATCAAGTTCATCAATCAAGATTTTAGAATCTTTGATTTTTTATTCCTTGAATTCAAATGGATCATCATAAGTATCATCATTAACGGTCTCATGATCAAAAAGATTGTCATCATAATCATCCTATAATGGTGGGGATGAGTAATCAAGAGCATGTTCATCCGTGAACATCTCAGAAATGGTATCATTAAGATTGTCATCAAGAGAATTTTTGTCAACCGAATCTTCGAGAATAGAATCCATATCCTTGATAGGATCATGGTTAAGCAAATACTCTAATTCTAGAAGATTGGATTCGACATCAAAGGGAAGATCATCATTTCCTGGTGGAAATGTAATATGAGCGAGTTCATCAACGAACTCTTCAAGAAAATAGTCTCTAGTCTCAGAAATATGGAGACTAGGTAAAGAAGAGGTGGTACTGCCACTTAAATAATTATGAAAAGGAGGGAGAAGAGATGAAGGATTACTATTTATGAATCACTTGCGAGATAAGCTTTGAATTCTTCCCAAATTAACTTACTTTCTTCGAGGGAGATAAGTGTGGGGGAAGAAGAAGAAGACTTAGTCTCGGGTTCCGAAATCAGAGTGGGATTGTTGCTCAATTGATTATCATGATACAGAGGGAGATCTTTGGTTTTATCAAGATTTAGCAAGTTCTCAATAATGTCTTCCTCCGGATCAAAGATATCATCATTAACTTCCGGTGAAGTTAAATCGGTATGAGAAGAGAAAGGAGAAGTGGGATTTCCACTTGGATGATTTGCTGCAAACAAATCTTCACGATAATCCTCATGTGAACCATTGTAGACATCAATCATGTTGATTGATTCTTGATGAGGTTCGTTTGAATAGCTTGAAGTGTCATTTCTCATGTTCAAGATTAGTCTTTCATTACCGTCACGGAGAATCATTTCTTCTCCATGAACATCAATCAAAGCACGAGTGGTCCGTAAGATTGGTCTACGCAAGATGAGGGGGACATGTGGATCGCTCTTATAATCAACAATGACAAAATCAGCAGGGAATGTAAACTTTCCAACCGGAACAAAGACATCTCTTGCAATTCCTTTTGGAGTGCAAATATCACGGTTAGCAAGTTCAAGAGTCATTTGGGTGGAAATAAGCTTGGGTAATCCTAACTCTTTCCACACCGAGAGTGGCATCAAGTTTATGCTAGCACCTAGATCGGCTAGGGCTTTGCACTTGAGCTCATTAAAACCACACGGAATGAGAAATTTCCCAGGGTCACCTAGCTTTTTGGGAAGCTTCTTTAGGATAATCGCTGAGCAAATTTCACTAACGGGTGTATTTGGCAATTCTATAAGCTTCTCCTTATTAGAAAGGGACTCTTAAGCATCTTTTGATATTTCAGGATAAGAATTAATGCATCGGCAAGAGTGATATTGATATGAAGTTGTTTAAACATTTGCCAAAATTTGTGAACTTGAACATCATCCTTTTCTTTTTGTTTCTCTTGGTTCATTCTAGATGGATAAGGGATATTCGGGTGACGAGGATCCCTTTGATGAATCACAAAATTTCTTTGTTTAGCTTTTTGGACTAGAGGAGGTGGGACCTTGATGGTAAACTCACCATGTTCCGAGTCCGTGAAAGTCTCCTCTACACGTTCATCCTCCTCCGGATTAATGAATGGAGGAGGGATAGGAACGGAAGGTTCATCAAGAACAAGACCACTTCGAGTGGTAATGGCTTTCAATTCACCTTTTGGGTTAGCAACGGTGTTGCTAGGGAGAGATCCCGTACCCGATGAAGAAGCGGTATTCATTTTGATAAAGTTACCTAGCATACTTTTAAGCCTTTGATTCGAAGTAGCCAAGTTGTTCATTTGAGTTTGCATTGAATTGATCTTGTTTTCATTAATCCTAATGTAGTTTGTTAATTCTTGCGGTAAAGCAACCGGAGGTTGGGTATTAGGGGCTTGATAATTTTGAACCTGATTCTGATTATGATTAGCACCCTGGAAAAACTGATTTCTACCCTGATTGTTACTTTGGTTGTTTCCATGATTCCGGTTTTGGTAAGGCTGGACCTGGTTGTTTTGATTTTGACTGCTTCGGTTTTGATTTTGATTCACATTAAACCCTGGTGGTCCGAGATAATTGTCCGAACGATAGCTAAGCAGATTGCGGTTACCTTGAGGCTGGTAGGAATTACCACCTTGATTGTAGGCTCCCACAGCATATACGTTCTGATTTTGGCCAACGGTGGCTGGACAATCATTGTAAGAATGAGGACCACCACAAGTCTCGCAACTCGGTGTTACGACATTAACTTGTTGGTTTGTTTGGAGCATTCTTGTTAAGTTCCTATTCATTTCTTCCATTTGAAGCTTAAGGGACGCTATTTCTGGATTAGAAGAAGTGATAGAACTCGATGACTCATTCCGTTGAGCGGAAGTATCCCAATCATTGTGATGGGTGGTCATATTTTCGATGAGATCATAACACTCTTCGGGGCGCCTTTTCATAAAGGTCCCGCCGGCAGCTGCATTGATGGTATCACGATGCCTTAATGTTAGTCCGTTATAGAAGGTATCTATTTGAGTCACGGGTAACATGTTGTGGTTATGACATCGATCAGTTGAAAGCTTATAACGTTCCCAAGCTTCGAATAACGACTCATCGGGTCTTTGACGGAAATTTGTAATATCATTTCTCAACTTGGTCACCATAAAGGGTGGGAAGTATTTTTCGAAAACTTAAATTGATCTGTACTAGAGTTCTTCAAAAATGTTCTTATGTATTCCCACATAAGTACCTTTTCAAATTCATCATCTGGCTCATTCATACCATGTTTCTTCATGACAATCCTGTATAGCTCTATAAGATCATCTCTTGATATGTCAGTCAGCATTGCTCCAAAGCTTATGTATACCATATCAGTTCCATTCTCCCTTATAATCTGGTATACACCTTTCCTTCCTTGCTTAATGATCTTGTAATTGGATATACTGGGTGATTTTGTAGCTACAGGAACAGGATTAATAGGAATTTTAGTACCTGGAGTAGAATCATTTTTTTCATTAGCTTCATCTGAATCTTCAGATTCATCCTTATCATGGTCTGTATGGAATCCTTTCCTTGTTATCTGTTTTCTCCTCTTTCCAGTCTTCTTGGTTGGCTTATCATCTTTGTCTTCTTTAATCTTCTCCTCTGTTGGTTGAGTATCTTCATCATCAAACTTTAGCTTCTTTGCAGTTTTAGTTTGAAGCGCTATCACCAAATCTCTTCAAACTTTCCTTTGTTGTTTCAAAGTTTATAGGGACATAGGTATCCAATTGCTTAACCAATTTTTCAAATTCTGCTTTCACTTCTTCAAAATTCAACTTCTTCAATTGAGTCAACTTCCATGTCCCTTGATTCTTTAGAAAGTTTGACATATAGTTCATGATCTGTGTTTGAGTCATAGGCTTATTCCTTTTTGCTCTAGCTATATTCATTTACAAAGTGGCTTTTTCTCTTGTCTTTACCAACTTACCATCCTTTTTGCATAATCTTAACAGAAGTCCTTTCAAACACACATCTCCTTACAATTCTGATTGCTTCAAGCTTTGCTCTAATAGTATCCCAGTCTTCTTTCGTATAAGATTGAGCGTCAAATGGATTGAGCCTGTCTCTTTTCTTCTTGTTCCTCTGTTAATTCTTGCTCTTCAGCCATCCTTTGAGCTATAAGTGAATCCAAATGAACTTGTTTGGCCACTTCTTCCTTTTCCAAAGCTTTTTCTAAAGCGTCTAATCTGATAGCTTTAGCAAGTCCCGCTTCTTCTTGAAGAATTTGTTCTTTTATCTTTCTAGAAGCTTGAGTCTCTTCTTCTTCTGTCATATGAGCTTTTCTTCTTTCTATAACTTGTATGGAGAAGGTACTAAGACTCTTATGCCACCAGTATTAACTTTTTCAAAGGCATACTTAACTTCTTCAAAGTCCAAACTAGTACCAGCAAATTCTTTTAAACTCTTCCTTCTCTTGTATCTCTTTCCTTTGTCAACTGACTTGATCTTTTAAACTTTTGTTAAGATTTCAGCAGCTTCTAGAGTTGTAGGGCTTATGTCTTTAACTTGTTCCTCCCCTGAAGCATTGACAGTCTTTGAAGGAGTAACAAGCTCTTGTACCAAAGAAACCAGAGGATCTAAATCATGAGTCTTCCTCCCCTGAGCCTTTGTTTCTTCCATGTTCTTGAGTGGATGATCCTGCACATGAAAAAGAGAAATTAGTTTCTCTTAGGGACCCAGGCCTTTACAGGCTTGGGTCTGCCTTGTGGACCTTTAGCATTCACAATTCTAATAAAAGTTTGGACTAGAGTTCCTCCAATTATAACCTGCTGAGGTCTTAACAGCAGTGCCCTAGTTTCACTTTACAACATTGAAATAAGACAATTTTGTTGTATTTCTATCAATGGGTCTTCTCACAGGTGAATAAGATTTAGAAAAATGCCTTCTTTGATTAAATTGATTCACTGTGGTTCTTTTTTGGGACTAAAGTAGTTTGTAGGTCCTGGTAGGTACGGGATGTCTAGATCTAACAGTATTAACATTGAACGAACAGTACTAAACTTAGGCATAACAGAATTTAATTTTGTCTACGAGTATTAATTTTTAGGCCTAACAGGAATTATTTTTTTCCCTACCAGCATTCAGTTGTACTGGTTTAGGAAAATGATTACGATGACTATAACCCTGTTTGCCATTATCCATACGGGTTTTGCCATCTGGTTACTAGTATTAAATAAAACCTTTGTTTTAAAACTCAGCCTCTCTTTCCTATTTTTTTCAGAATAGTCACAACTCTTTGATCAAATGACTTTGAGCTGCACAAACAAAACACTTTTTCTTGATGAAAGTGTAACATTCTCCTAGTTCTCTTTCCATCATTTTATTCTAATTCTTTCCTTTAACTTTAGATGTCCCTTGATTTTTTCATTTGTTGTCTAGGAGTTTTTATGTGTTTTGCACAACTAGGTTTAACTTCTTGTAATTCAGACACAACTTTTTCATTAGTTATTACAGACTTAGATGTAGACATCTCATTTGGTACACTTATACTTTCTGATTCAGACTCAGAAGAGTGCTCAGAGGTATTTCCACAAGATCCTTCATTGTCATTAGATTGGTAGGTAGAATGCTCAGTAGAGTTGTCATCTGACTCACTAATTTCAGGCTTTTGAGGTCCCTTTTTACCATAAACATACAAAGAATCATCAATTTCCTTTTGTGGTTTAGGAGTATAGTCTCCACTTAATGGATGTGGAACTCCTTTGAAACTATTAGTCTTTGTAAATCTACTGTATACAAAAGGTTTGTTAATTTAGTCGTCTTCTGTACACTTGTACAACAGATCAATTCCAATTTCTTCATCGTAGCTTTAAAAACCTCATTGTTGATTTTATTTCATACCTAAGCAACTTTATAGTGGAATCTCATACCAGATACAATTAATTTTAAGTTTTTTAGAAGAATACCTCCATGAATATTAACTGTTTTTTCAATGTCCTTTTTCTTTTACGCTTTCATTCTATTCTCCTATACTTCTAAGCTTTTATCTTTTGCATATATTTCATTTGCCTTGAAAAACTGTAAGTGGTTCATTTAGAGATAATTGTGCTTTTGAAATGATAAACAATTTGAGCTTCTAATGTTTAACAGCTAGGAGTATAGCAAGTATTTTTGCTTCTTAGTTCACCTAACTGATTCATTTGTTCATCATACATTGTTTTAAGCTTATTATATGAATCAATGCAAGTTTTAGAACATAATGATACCTCAGTATTTGAGTTGATTGCCATGAGTGTATGATTTGTCTCTTCTTCTCGAATGTGTGTCTCCCCTAAATTGACAACACCATCATCCATAGTCAGCAAACTAGTTCTGATTACTGCTCTTTCTTTCTAGCTCTTGATCCTTCATAAAAAGAGTCTCTTTTCTTTTCCTTCATTTATCCCTTGGATGGGCATTCTCCTAGAAAATGTGGACCAGTGTTGTGACATTTGTAACATTCAAGCTTCTTTTTGTCAAAACCAACCGGTTTGTTTCCATCAATCATGACTCTCCTTCCAGTCTTCTTATAAAACTTCTTCATTCGAATAGCAATCATTGCTATCTGCCAGTTTATGTCCATCTCTTCAATGTCCACATCATCAATCTGTTCTAGGTCTTCATGAAGCAAGTCCAAATCTTCAGATTGTTTGGCAAAGAGTGAATAAATAACTTCATCAGCAAAACCAGCAGGAACTTCTCTTTCTTGAATATTGTTTGAAGAAGTAGGAGTATAAGTACTGTAGGCACCAGTATGACCAGACTTAACCTTGTTAGTGCTGCTCTTGCTGTGTGAAACAAAGAACGTTTGGAGCACTGCAGCTGATTTCAAGGTACTTGTGAGGGGGGGTTTTTCTTGCTCAAAACCCTGAGGTTAATATACAGTCATCTATGGACAAAGTTCAACATACCGTTTGGTTCTCATTTTCATTGCGAGAATTTGACCAAGCTGGGGGCAAAGATCTGAGAAACTTATGATTTGCATCCTCAGTTGATACTTCAGCACCATGGGCTTCCAACTGTGAGAGTAGTTGTTGGAACCTGTCATATCCTTTTTCCAACCCTTCTGAACTGGATATAGAAAATGCTTCAAACTGTTGTTTTAGAACAGCTTTCTGCATCTTCTTTGAATTTGCATTACCTCCAAATCCTTGTCCTGGCTGGCTTCCCAAATCTCTTTAGCATCGTCCATTCCATGAAATCTTCTCAGATGTTCCTTGGGAATTGCCATAAGTAAGATGGTTCTAGCCTTCCTCTCCTTTTCAACAGCATGAATTTCTGCAGCAGATACTGGTGGAAGTATTCTAACAACACCATCTTTTCCAGTTGAGATTCTCTTCTTTGAATTTCCATTCTGAATTACCTTCCAAACATCATTATCAATATATTCAAGGTAATGCTCCATCTCCATAGCCCATATATCATACTCCTCCTTCTTTAGAATTGGGAGTTTGATATTTGAAATAGTGGTTGTTGTAGGAGTGACTTGTTGTTGTTGTTGTTTTGGTTTATTGGTTGCAGTACCACTGTCTGATGCATCTGTATAGGTATGAGCTTCTCATCATAATGATGTTGAGCAGTATTCTTATTAGAAGGTTGAGACTTTTTTCTAGATCTGAAAGTGATTGTTTAGTGATCTTGTGATTCTTCTTATTCAGGAGTCTATCTAATAGGTCTTCTGATACCACTTGTAGGTCCAAAAGTCTTAGATCTGATTAGCTTTGTAAGCAATAGCATCTTGAATAAATCCAATTTCAACTATAAGCGAGGAAAAGGGACTTTGAATACTATGTGTTATTGCGGATAATCTTAACTATAGTATAGAAGAATAATTGTAAAACTTAAACTTCGTATATTTCTATTGCTTTCTATTAGGTTTGATGCCCAAACACTATGCCATTGGGTTCTTTATACACCATAGGAGACCATAAAGGCTTTACAAAAGTGTGAAAGGATAATGGCTTATCCTTCTAAGAATATCTCTTTGATATCTCTAAGATAACTATTATAACTATCCTGTTACATAAACAGACTTAACTAGACAAGGCCAGTACTAACTATAGTACTGCCAGACTAAACTTAGTACTGGCAAACTTAACTATGTCTACCAGACTTAACTCTATAACTACCAGACTTAAGTCTGTTTACAATAATTCCTAACACTTGAGCTCACTAAAACCACACGGAATGAGAAATTTCCCAGGGTCACCGAGTTTTTTGGGTAACTTCTTTAGGATAACCGCTGAGCAATTTTCATTAAGGGGTGTGTTTGCCAATTCAATAAGTTTCTCCTTGTTGGAAAGGAGACTCTTAAGCATCTTTTGGTATTTCGGGATTAAAATCAAAGCATCGGCAAGAGAGATATTGATGTGAAGTTGTTTAAACATGTGCCAAAATTTGTGAATTTGGACTTCATCTTTCTCTTGCCGTTTTTCTTGGTTCATTCTTGACGGATAAGGGATATGAGGGTGACGAGGATCCCTTTGGTGAACCACATAATTTCTTTGAGAAGGAGGTTTAGCTTTTTGGACAAGAGGAGGTGGGACCTTAATGGTAAACTCACCATGTTCTGGGTCCGTTAAAGTCTCCTCTACACGTTCATCCTCCTCCGGATTAATGAATGGAGGAGGCATTGGAACGGTAGGTCCATCAAGAACAAGACCACTTCGGGTGGTAATGGCTTTCAATTCACCTTTTGGGTTAGCAACGGTGTTGCTAGGGAGAGATCCCGTACCCGAGGTAGAAGCGGTGTTCATTTGGAAAAAGCTAGCCATCATGTTCTTAAGCTCGTTAGTTTGATTTGACATTGAAGTTTGAATCGAATTTTGCATTTCATTCCTTAACTCATTTTTCACATTGTTAATTTGAGTTTGCATGGCTTTCATGTTAGCCTCATTTGTTTTCTTAAATTTTTCCAACTCACTTAAAGGAACATTTTGATTTTGTTGAATTGGAACTTGATAAGTTGCATTTTGATTAAAATTGTTTCCTCGGTTATATCCTTGAGGTTGGCTAAAACGGTTTTGATTATTTTGCCCGTTTTGTTGAACAAAACCCGGTGGTCTTGTTTGATTAGCCACACCTGGAGGACGATAACCAGAATTACCCTGATTGTAGTTACCCGCGGCTACTGTAACGTATCTTGGATATTATCCCGATATTCCGAGAAAGTGTTGCCATCGGCGGCGAGACACTGATAATATGGATGAGCACCACCGCAAGTGACGCAAATCTCTTCGACAACCTTTACGGAAGCTGGAGGTGAGGTTGGTTGAAATTGCTTGAGAATAGCGGTCATGGCGGTAGTCACAGCACTCGTTTGCTGATTTATTGCATGAGTAAGTTTGGCTAAATCAGAGGAAGAAGAAGAATTAACATCACTTGATTTCTCTTGAGAAACAATCGATTTGTTTCGTGAATTGCGAACCTTGGATTTGTTTTCGATAATCGTCAACACATCTCGAGTACTTCTTTCCAAAAGATTACCTACGGCGGCAAAATTCAAAGAATCTTGGTCGGTTGGGTTTAAGGCATTGTAGAAGGTATCAAGTTGGTGCAATTCGGTGAAACCATGATGAGGGCATGCATGAAGGAGATCTTTGTAACAGTCCCATGCCTCATGAAACGATTCACCAAAACGTTGTTCAAAGTTAGAAATTTCATTTTGGAGATTTGTCGTTCTTGAGGGAGGAAAGAATTCATTGATGAATTTGGAAACAAGATCTTCCCAAGTGAGAATAGAACGAAGGGGTTCTTTTTCGAGCCAACGACGGGCTGCCCCCGCAAGAGAGAATGGAAAAAGCATAAGCTTAATCGCTGAATTAGGCACATCCTTGTATTTTATTGTGGAAGTTATTTTGTTAAACCAACGAATGTGATCATGAGGATTGTCTTTCTCAAGTCCGAAGAATTGGTCCGAAGTCATCATATTAATGAGACTATGCTTGAGCTCGAAATGCTCAGCAAGAATTGGTGGAACCACGATTGCCTCCGCATAACCCTCGGTGGGTGCACGGAGCAATTCCGCCATAGTACGTTGATCGGCCATCGTATCTACGGGAGATTCTTCAAGAGAAAAAGGTTGCTTTGAACGTCTACGGTTACGACGTTTCGGATTTGAAGTAGTTGGATTAGGAGAAGATTCACCAACTAGATTCGAAGAAGAGCGAGTGCGCATGCACTAAATACAAGAACAACACAATATTTTTGGTAACCGGATGTTAAAAGTCCACGGTAGCTCTTTAAACTACGCACAAGAGAGCGGAAGGAATTAGCACGCCGAAGCGATTTAAAAGCGTTCTTCCTTTTTGGGCGATGTTCCTTGGATCAAGCCCGCCTTATACCCTCCTTATAGTTTGTAATTCAAAGGTGAGCCGATTATAACGATTAACAACACGATTTGTTTTGTTGGTTTTTTAATTTTTTTGGTACTTTCAATACTTTAGGAAAAGTATTGTTGGTATTTTTTAATTTTTAATAATAAGAAAATATATTCACAAACGGAAAATGATAACTTCACGAGGAAGGGTCTTCAAAAACTAATCTTCAAACGAAACACGAAAATCGTATCACACCTCCCCGGCAGCGGCGCCAAAAACTGACTCCTCCTTTTTAGTATATATAAATATAATAAATATATAATATAAATACGTAATAAGGATAAGATCAATAATAAGAGAGATAAGTATTCCGTAAGGCTTTTAAAGAGACTTCACTTTTATCCAAAGCAAAACCCTAAAAAAAGCAGCCCAAGATAAAAACTACAGACATAAAGCTTTACAACATTAGTTACGGGGTGAGGGAGCTATTGCATAAACGTCAATCTTAGCTCGAATCGACCTCTAATTCCTCGACTGGAGATTTTATGTCCAAGAACAATGCTTCCTTAACCATGAAATGGCTTATCCCCGTTTAGAGCTAAATTGAGGTGTCTTCACACCGCTTAAGCATCTTTCTCCCAAATGGGTTAGGCATGTAGAGAAAGAACTTCCAAAACCGAAAAGCGTCATCCATAAACACTTCCACCACCGTTTTGTTTTCGATCAGGTCGTGGAAGATTGCATCATACATCTCTTCATTGAATGTGCCTGGTGGCATTGCAAGGGCCGAAGGGCATGCGCGGAGGCAAAGTCCGGTATGGGCAAGTAAGAAGCTTGTCTTTTCTTATCATATTGGGTGCGATGGTATTTTGAAAATAACCTGAGAAACCATCAAGAAAAACAATAGTATTTCGTTTCCCGCAAGCCTCTCGAGCATTTGGGTCCATAATGGTATGGAAAATGGTCTTTCGGGTGTCTTCATTCAACTTTCGGTATCATGCATACCCCGCATCCCGTAACTTAATCGTAGTTGTGGATTCACTCATTTTGCTCATTTCCTCACGACGTTAAAACCGACCTTTCTTTGGTACACAGTGTACCGGGCTAAACCCAGCTAGTCCGAGATCGGTAAATTTAATCCAGCGTCAAGAAGTTTTTCAACTTCTTTTTTTATGACATCGGTGGATTTTTGGTTCACCCAAACCTGATTTGGAAAACCGCTGTGTGTTAGCCCTCTTCCATTATAATTTTTTTGAGTACAAAATTCCCGGTAATAACCCCATCTTGATATCGAGAGTTTCCAAGCGTGATGGCTCGCTTGAGGAACTGCAACACATTTATGAGAGCGGCTTTTCTCGTCTCATTCTCCAACACTCAAATCTCTTAGCAATGATGACTGTAACTTTTGTTACCCTCCAAAAATGCATATTCGAGGTGAGGGAGTAAGTCCTGACTCGGACTCAGGACGTTTCATCATTGATGTTTTCATCTCGTTTGGCTCACAACACCTTAAGTTTCCTTTCTAACCTCAATAAAAATAATTTGCAATTGAATTTTGGAAGTGTGGAAGGGCTCACTATTAGATAGCTTCGAGAAGACGAATGTCCTTCTCGAGATCAACATTCGGATCCATGCAATTCCTGACTTATACGGAAGTATCAAAAAGTTCACCTCGATTTCTTCAAGAATGAATCACTACCCTCGCATGGAGTGATGTGCGGGAGAAAGTGGTATTCAACAATGGTTTCAAAGGAAGGAAAGGAATTTTTCAATTTGGCGTAATACTATCCGAGAATCCTAAAATCCCTCTTGACAGAATATTCCTCACACAAAACTAAAGATAAGCTATATCAATAAAGTCGACCTGTTAACTGATTCTATGGCATTTGTAGAGAATTTTCGTTATCTCCTACTTTGAAAGTCACGATTGGTCGATCATGTCTTAAAGGTCATCTTTCCCCCACCGTGTACATCAATCAAGGCTCTGCCGTTCTTAAAAATGGTCCTCCTAGAATCTACGGGAACTCTAGGTCGGACATCATAGTCAACTACCACAACAATCGGACTGAAATAGAAGGTTCCAACTTCCAACACAAACACTACTCCTGCTATGCCGGTGGGAGTAGGATGTCCGATCGGTCGGTTCTAACTCGAGTATAATCCTAGTTTTGGTCAGTCTTTTGGAGATTAAGCTTTTCACAAAAACCTAGAGTGGCATTATCTTGATGCTATGCAACCGGATCGGCCCAGGGCCAAGCATTCATCCAACCTCTGGGAAATCACAAGACAGCGTATCAGAAATCTACCCGGGGTCTCCTAATTTTTTCGGGAAATGTCTTTCGATTACTGCCGAGCAATTTTCATAACCGGAGTTATTTGGTGTAAATACCAAGATCTTGACTTGTTGTTCAAAATCATTCTGAACATTTCGTGCGAAAACATTAGGCATGTGAGCAGGATATCATAATACCGCGAATCTCAGCTCGAAGTGGAGATTTCTGAAAATTTCCAATAAATTTCAAAGCTAAAAAGGTCGTCCTGTTCGTGGATTTTCTCCTGTTTACCCTAGATGGATTGGTAAAGTCCGTTTTGGTTCTAGGCAATACAACTGTTCATCAACTGACTATCGGAGGTTGGACGTCTAGGTACTTAATTCCGTCTAGGAAGCACCGGTCCTTTGTGCCACCTCGGTTACAACTTCCAATTCCACCACCGTTAGGTGGAATTTGCGGTCCATCATATGAACAAATCCGTCTCTGGTGGTGATTTGCTTTCAATCAACTCCTTCGGTTAGCAATGGTGTTGCTAGAAGAGAACCCGAATTTGAATGTAGAAAGCTTGGTTGGAATTCACAATTTTGGTAGCAAGTCGGTTATTTCGTCATTTGGTTTTGCATGTTTTTGCAAACCGCATCATTAGCCATTGACATAGCTTTTCAAAATCAGTTTTTGACACACCGAAGCTTGATGAGCTTGGAGTAGACACACCTGGTGCTGGTGTAACTGGAGCTTGGTAAGGTGGAGCTTGAAAAGTCGGGGGTTGATTAATCTGGGGTTGATAAATTTGTCCTTGATTGAAATTATTACCTCGATTTTGGTTAAAATTGTTCCCCCGATTTTGGTTGAAGTTGATCCCTCGATTTTGGTTGTTTTGATGGTTTTGCATAGGAGGAAAACCGGGAGGTCGAATTTGGTTAGCAACCATCTGAGGTCGGTAACTGGCATTCCTTTGGTTGTAGTTAACTACGGCGGCTTGTGACACATATTCTTGGATATTGTCACGATAGATGTTGCCATCGGTGGCTGGACAATTTTGGTAAGAATGACCACCCCCGCAAGTTACACAACTTTGCTCGACTGCTTTTACAAGAGCGGGAGCTGGAGTTTGGTTTTTCTTATCGAGAATCAATGCTCTAACCATATCTTTCAGCTCAGCAACATCGGATGAAACTGCTGGGGTAGAAGAGCTCGTACTCACTTTTGAAACAATGGCCTTGCTTCGTGATTGACGAACTTTGGACTTGCTCTCGATGATTTTTAGGCATTCTCGAGGCATTTTATCCAGAAAGTTACCACCCGCAGCGGAGTTCAATGAATCTTGATCATTCGAATTTAGGGAATTATAGAATGTATCGAGTTGATGCAATTCTGAAAACCCATGATGCGGGCATCCCCTAAGAAGATCATTGAATCGGTCCCATGCCTCGTAAAACGTTTCATCAAATTTTTGTTGAAATCTTGTGATTTCATTTCGAAGATTTGTTGTTTTAGAGGGAGGGAAGAATTTGTTAATGAATTTCGAAACAAGATCATCCCATGTAAGAATCGATTGAGGGGGCTCTTTTTCAAGCCAAATCCGGGCTGCTCCCTCGAGGGAAAATGGGAAAAGCATAAGCTTAACCGACGTACTCGGGACGTTCGGGAACTTCATCGTAGAAGTGATCTTGTTGAAATATCGGATGTGAGCATGTGGGTCTTCTTTATCGTGTCCAAAAAATTGCTTGTTTTGAACAAGATTAAGTAGACCATGCTTGATCTCAAAGTTGTTCGCGGTAATTTCGGGAACAACGATCGCATCCTCGTAACCCTCGGTGGGTGCTTCGAGCAATTGCGCCATAGTACGATTATCAGCCATCGAGCCATAGTACGATTATCTTCCATCGTAACTATGGGAGGATTTGGTTTCTCAAGATTTGGTGATTCAAAGAAGTTGTGGACTCCCCCTCATGTGTTGTCGACGTTTTTCGGCTTGGGAACGATGTGCGCCATGCAAATAAATAGTAATATAAAAGAAAATTTACACTATTTTTTTTTTTTGATTGTTTAATGGATTTATTCACAATGGATTTTAACGGATAATGAGTTAAAGACAAAACTTCAACCTCAATTAATCTACTTACTTCACGGTAGCTATCTAAAAGATAATACGCCAGGTGAGCGGGAGTGGGAAGTGCGCGAATCTTATTTATCCTTTCGGTCGGAGTTCCTTGGGAAAACAAACTCTCCTTATACCCATTTTTGCTTGTTTTACCTTTCAAGGTGAGCCGTACGTCGTAAGGAGGACCAGTTTGTTTCGAAAGCTTTTGTGCAAGACATTCACATTCCTTGACTTTATGAAGATATAAGCATTGCAATTCAGTATGCACATCTAAATCAGATAACGAATGCAAATAAGAGCAAATAACATCATTAGACACACATTCTTGCAAGAGCGTATCATACATGTTTGAAAATTCTGCCTTATTAGATTCAAGTTCGTCAATTTCATCTTCAAGGGATTCAACGTAGTTTAAGTCAGCATGCATTTCTTGCTTAAGTTCATGAACAAATGCGAAACTATCATTTTGTATCTTAAGGGCATGAGGCATCAAACATGTCTTAATCAGGATTTCCATATCTTTAGTATTTTGGGCACGAAAATGATCTCTAGAATGTTTCACCCAAGCTTGATTGACAAGTTCTCTAAGATGATTTATGTTATTTGTCATGACATTATATGCTTGTCTACTTTTTCTTATTGACTTGGAAACTGGTAAGAAATCGATGTTTTTGAAAATGTTTGGTTTTGTTTTCACAAAAGATTTTCTCCACATTTTCTTCCTTACTTCATTTGCGTGAGCCAACTGTATTTGATATTCCTGGGTTGGGAGTTTAAAATTTTCATAAAGACTATTTAACTTTGTGTAATCATAGGGTTACACTAAGTCTTTATTCAATTTTTCGCGACTATCTCTTTCAAGAGTCAGTGTCTCTTCCCTATCGGAGACGAGTCTGTTTACAGGATCAGATTGGTCATGTGGGATCTCATACAAACATAGTTTCTCATATTGAGCCTTTTTGAGGTATATTGGAGTAGCAAAGGTAGGTATTCCATTAAATGTAGGGCATTTGGGTGCTAACATATGAATGGTTTAGATTGATTGACACCTTTTGTAAATAATTTCATTCAAAAACTTTAATTGGTTTTCCATTGAAATCATTTTGTCAATATCTTTTCCTTCCTTACGTTTCAAATCCGTTATTACCTTTGTTTTCTCCTTGACAAGACTTTCTTAATGTGACTTTGTTAAAAGACTCTGTTTGACTAACTCATTGTGTTTCTCTTTGACAACAGAAATTTTGTAGGCTTTAACTTTTAAACCTTCTTTTATGTCAATGTCTTTTTGAGCTAATAGTCCTAGAGTTGCATTCATCTTACGTTCAAGTTTGTCATAGTCAACTGTACGATCATTAAAGGCCTTGCACCTCTCAAACTCAGTTTGTTTGTTTTGATGTACAACTAAACAACTATCTTGAATACTATTAGACTCCCTCATGGTTCTACTAGTCTCTTTAAGAGTAGATTTGCACTCTTTCAATTCTTGAGTCAATGATGCGTTTGCTTTCTTTAATTGCTTTTGAATCTTTTTATTTTCATCGACATCAAGTTTTAAATTTGCAATTAAATTAGCAAGCGCAACACGCTCATCATCACATTCTACAGCATTTTGGTCATTCTGAATATCATTATCACACATATTCGATGAATCAGGAATGACATTACTATCAACCGTTTCCACTACACATGTGTTACTAATGGATTCAGATTGCTCAGAATGTTGTATTTCATTGGCAAACACATTATATCCAGTATCGTATTGTACCTGTTCTAATGGCTCAGAATCAGTGCCTGAGTCTGCATTAGGAACCTCCTGGATCTTTGCCATATAGCTGTAATGTGCTTCCAACTCTTGTTCATCAATCTCTTCATCCGTGTCTGCTAGCCAGTCAGATTGCTCTGCTTGAAGTTGAACACCTTTCTCAGCTTGTTTACACAGCAACATCTTTTCCTTGTGATACGTGGAGTCTTTAACCCGTTTTGGCTTCCTGCATTCCTTAGCAAAATGACCAAATTCCTTGCAGTTAAAACACTGTATCCCAGACTGCTGCACTACTTGACCACCTACAGTGTCCCTAGCCCCAGCAACATTCACTGCCCTCTGATTCCCAAACTGTCCAGTCTGATTGTCATTCTTGTACCTTGGAGTAGTATCCACATTTTTGTTTCTGGTGTTTGAGGAAGTTCTGAGGTTGTTGTTGGTAGGTTTGTAGAGTTTCTTGAAGTACTTTGCAATGAGAGCCAAATTTTTCTGCATTTCCTTATCCTTCTGAGCTTGTTCAGGATCACTGTCTTCATCAGAAGGTGACTCAGATGGAGGTGTGATTGGTTTGGCTATCTCTTTGCCTTTGTGTCTTGTAGTTGCATGAGATCTGGTTGGAAGTGAGGCTTTTGATGTTGGTGCATATGATTTGTGAGACTTTGATGTTTGATAATATGGATCTTGATATGGTTGAGCAGTAGCAACAAGTGCTAATGGGTTAGTATTCTTGGCTATTCTTTCAGCACGGAGTTCATTAACTTCCTCCCGATATTGTTTGAGAATGTCAAAGAACTTGTGATATGAAACTTCATCCAACTTGTGTTGTTGCTTGACAATTGTTACAAACCTTGACCATTCTGGTTGAAGTTGTTGAAGAAATTGAACATTGACTTGCATTTTATCAACTGTCAAATTGTGTCTGGTCATTTCATTCATCAGCTTGTAAAACCGGGAGTAGTGTGACTCTATTGATTCTCCATCGTGAGAGGTGAATTTTCCAAACTCCCAAAATAAGTTTGTCTTGACATCTTGAATGTTGAGGGATTCACCTTGTTGTAGCCTTTCGATAGCTTTCCACATTTCATGAGCTGTATTGCACGCATCAACAGTGGAGTATATTTCATCTCCAATTCCAGTCAATATCATATGAATCGCTTCATTTTCTGATTCAAAATGAGCTTTGTTTGCAGGAGACATATTTAGGATTGTCTCAACTGTTGTGTGTTCAGGAACTGCTGGAGAATTTTCTGTTGCAGGCACAACTTGTATTACGACAGTAGAAGAAATGTAAGGACCTTCGAGAATGCATTTCCTTAAGGCATAACCATTTGTTTTTGTATTAATGTAACGTAAGAAACGTGATCACCATTGTGCATATCTGCCCGTTGCAAGCATTGGTGGACGATCCCTTGAACCAGCTGCCATGATGTTGTTATGCATTTGACTGTCAGTTGTGGAAGTTGTGATTGGAGTTGTCATGATGAATGATTTGTTAAATTATGAAGTGAAAATGATTTGTAGGATATTAAGATGATAAAGTTGTGTTGTGGTTTTGTCTCGATGTTACAAGTTCGATTAACAATTTTGATTAAACAAATCCGTAACAAACTCAGTAACAAATTCGGTAACTAAATTCGGCAAGTGTTGATCGATATCAGATAGAACAAACTCGAAACTTTTGTCGGACACGTCTAAGATCAAACTCGGACGAAACTTCTTGGCTAGAAATCTTTCTCGGGTAAAAACTTTTCTCGGACAATTAGATCTCGGATAGAACTTGAAGAATATTTCGAGCAAAATTAATAAAAATTACAAACGAGAATTATCTAACAAATGTCCTATTACCAAATTCGATAATAATTCTCCTAACACAAAACTCGATAAAACCGAGAATTCGTGTATCTATTACAACTCATATGCTAAATTCCGAGAATTTAATGAAATCCTTGAACACACTTTTCGATAAAACCGAAAAAAATGTGCACTATTACAAAATTCGATTAACTTAACACAAAGTTCTATGAAAAAGTACTACAATTTCGATAAAGAAAAAAAATACAAAAATTATGCCTTTTTGCCTAGAATCGAACACGAGTCTCTTTTTCTAGTAACACGCTACACACACTACACACCAACATAACTAACTGAGCTAGAGGCGATGTTGTGTTATTTGATTCCCAAACTCGGTATAAGACAAAGTCGGAATAGTAGACCTTTACAAATTCGGAATATCAAAAATAAGACAAAAATTGTCACGTTGCTAGAATCGAACCTAGGACCTGTAAGAGTGCAACACACCTTAACATACCCACACAAACCAACTGAGCTAGGATGGTCTTTGATAACAAATTTCCAATTTCGATATATAAGTGTAATTTCGATGTACTTTTTGTCTAAATAACAAACTCGGTTTGTACTTTTTTTTTGATGAAATTTTTCTCAAATTTGATACTTACGTATTTTCTACCGAATGTTATAAAAACAATACGAAAGTGATACTAACAAATCTACAAATGAATTTTAATACTTTCTAAACCTTAGACAATATAGAACCTTGAATGGAAAGAAAGATTAAAACAACTCTTAAATATAAAAAAATTCGAACCCCAAAAAAATTGTTAAACCACACGAACACAACTAATAATGATCCCCTTGGCTCTGATACCAAATGTCGGAACCCAATAACCACCTTCACTTCATACTTGAATAAGAAAAATAAGATGAGAAGATAAAGAAAGAATTTTAGAGAGAGAAACAAGAGAGAGAAAGTAGAGAGAAAATGATATGGTTGATTTACTTGCACAAAATACAGATGAGACCAACACCCTCTCCACACTTGGAGAGGGGTATTTATACTCAATGGGTCTGGCCATATTAGGCTTTAATGGGCCGGTGTATTTGTCTTGGGCCGGGCTCGGGATTACAAATGGGTTTAAACCTGATACTAGTACAAGATTAGCTTACGATTACGAGCCCGTTTACCCTTCTAGCCTATTACTACATAAGTAAGATAAAGACCAAGATTGACTTAATATTTGAGGCTAACAACCTTCATCTCCATCTTCATGGTACCACTTTCACCACCATATCACGCCATCGTCACCACCTCCACCTCAGCCGTTGCCACACCACCGCCGCAGCCTCCTCACCATCATCATCTCCACCACGCACCATCACCACAGCCCGCACACTACGATCGTCACCCACCTCACTCCATCCCCACCGTCGCTGCTACCACCTTCACGCCACGCACCAACATCATCACCGCCTCCACCCCACCGACGTTACCACCACAGCCACGCCACCACCACATCGACGCCACCATCGTTGCACAACCACCACATAGGGGGCGTTTAGATATTGGTTTAGCATGAAATAAGGTGCGTTTGGTTCAATAAAATGACCCCATATGGTGTTGGTTTCGCAGCTAGCACCATAAGGGTGCGTTTGGTTGTTCGTATCACACTAAAGGGTGCGTTTGGTTTTGATAGAAATACCACAGGTGTGTTTAGGGTTAGCAGAAAAACCAAAGGGTGCGTTTGGTTGTTAGTTACATGAATAGGGTGCGTTTGGTTTAGCAGATTGCACCAAGGGGTGCGTTTAGGTTTGGGTTTAACAGCAGTAGGAGTGTTTGGGGAGCAGAAAATCGTAAGGGGGGCATTTGGGATGGCAGGAAACCATAAAAGGTGCGTTTGGTTGTGCAAAAACGCACTAAGGGTGTGTTTGGCTTAACAGAAAACTATAAAGGAGTGTTTGGGTGAGCAGAAAACGCATAAGGGAGTGTTTGTGTGAGCAGAAAACGTATAGGGGAGTGTTTGGATTTGGAGATAATAACCTTAAGGGGGGTGTTTAGGTTTGCAACATGGATCGATTTAATTGAGGGAAACTAATTAACTTTTGTTAATATGGAAAACGTTAAATAAACGAACAGGTCATGCCGAGACTTTTATAAATCGCTACACTTAGTAAACTTTTACAAATCTTACTTTACTTATTATCCTGAAAAGGACGAATTAAATGCCTTAAGAATTATTAGATCGTGAAGAACCGGTAATCAAACGTAAGCTATAATTTTAGAGATTTTGTTTATCTAATCCGCAACTTTAAGCGTGCGTTTATTTTTATAAAGAAACTTTCTATTAAATCATTTGGGGATATCCGGGCACTTGTCGAATTATTTAGTTTCTTTTATTTTGTTCATCTTTCATATATAATACTTGGAAAGTATTATATAATTAAACCATTTTATTTTAATTGTCACCTTTTAGATATAATACATGTCGGTTATTATATACGCTTCGAGTTATTCTTTTGGTTATGTATCTTGTTATATAATTCACGGTATGAATTATATACTTAGTCATTTTTCATTATGTAATATATACGGAATATATTACACCCTTTGTGTTTACTTCTTGATTTATCTTATTTAACCAACCACCAAGCTATTACAACTTTAAATCTAAATCTTTTATCAACGTGTCGCGTTTATCTAATCATCTACAGAAAACCCAAATACACTACCCTAGGCTAGGGGGTCATAGCCGTTAAGATAAACCGCAACTTCTTGGTCTAGCCGTTCTGGTTTTCCGTTCGTGTTATGCATAGTATGTGCATTTTTGCCAATCGTTCTTCTACATCAAGGTGAGTTTATAGCCCCTCTTTCACTTGTTTTACAATTATTTTACAAATCTCGGGGGAGAATATGTGCTCATTACAATTTGTTTACACATTCATTTACAATCTCTGTTGGGAAATATATTGTAAAAGACTTAATACTGGTAGTATAACAGTTAAGTCTGGTAGTATTAGTTAGTTCTGCCAAGTACTATGTTAAGTCTGGCAGTACTAAAGTTAGTAAGTTAAGTCTGGCAGTACTATAGTTAGTACTAGCCTTATCTAGTTAAGTCTGTTTATGTAACAGAATAGTGATAATAGTTATCTTAAAGATATCTTAGGAGATATCTTAGGAAAGGATATGCATTATCCTTTGACACGTTTGTAAAGCCCATTAGGTTTTCCTTGGTGTATAAAAGGAACTCTAAGGCACAATGTTTAGTATGAGATTGAAATAGAATTCTAATAGAAATTAATAGCAAATACCAAAGTTTTACATTGTGTTCTTCTTAGTACTTGTGTTAAGATTCCGCATTAGCACATAGTATTCATAGTCATTGTCTCTCATATAGTTGATTTGGATTTATTCAAGTTAGCTATTGTCTTACAAAAGGCTAATCAGATCTAAGACTTTGGACCAACAAGTGGTATCAGAGCCTCTAGAGGGACTCTGAGTAAGAAGAATCACAAGTACACAAACAATCACTTTCAGATCTAGAAAAATGTCTCAACCTGCTAATGATGATTTCTCTCAACATCTTAGTGATGATGAAGCATCATGCCATAAATATGCATCAAAAAATGTTACTGCCACCAATAAACCAAAACAACAACAACAACAACTCATTCCTACCACAACCACTATCTTAAATATCAAACTCCTAATTCTAAAGAAAGAGGAGTATGATATATGGGCTATGGAGATGGAGCATTACCTTGAATATATTGATAATGATGTTTGGAAGGTAATTCAGAATGGAAATTCAAAGAAAAGAATCTCAACTGGAAAAGATGGTGTTGTTAGAATACTTCCACCAGTATCTACTATAGAAATCCATGCTGTTGAAAAGGAAAGGAAGGCTAGAACCATCTTACTTATGGCCATTCCTAAGGAACATCTGAGAAGATTTCATGGAATAGACGTTGCAAGAGAAATTTGGGAAGCTATAAGGACTAGGTTTGGTGGTAATGCAAATTCAAAGAAGATGCAAAAAGCTATTTTAAAACAACAGTTTGAAGCATTTACTATATCAAGTTCAGAAGGGTTAGAAAAGGGATATGACAGGTTCCAACAACTACTCTCACAGTTGAAAGCCCATGGTGCTGAAGTATTAACCGAGGATGCAAATCACAAGTTTCTCAGATCTTTGCCTCCAGCTTGGTTGAATCTGGCAATGACAATGAGAACTAAACCAGATGTTGACACTTTGTCCATTGATGCCTTGTATAATAACCTTAGGGTTTTTGAGCAAGAACTCACAAGTACCTTAAAATCATCTGCAAATGCTCAAAACGTTGCTTTTGTTTCACACAGCAAGAGCAGCACTAACAAGGTTAAGTCTGGTTATACTGGTGCCTACAGTAATTGTACTCCTACTTCTTCAAACAATATTCAAGAAAGAGAAGTTCCTGCTGGTTTTGCTGATGAAGTTATTTATTCACTCTTTGCCAAACCATATGAAGATTTGGACTTGCTTCATGAAGACCTAGAACAGATTGATGATGTGGACATTGAGGAGATGGACATAAACTGGAAAATAGCAATGATTGCTATTCGAATGAAGAAGTTCTACAAAAAGACTGAAAGGAGAGTCCGAATTGATGGAAACAAACCTATTGGTTTTGATAAAAAGAAGCTTGAATGTTTCAAATGTCATAACACTGGTCATTTTGCTAGAGAATGCCCATCCAAGGGGACAAATGATGGAAAGAAGAGAGACTCTTTTTATCAAGATCAAGGAGCTGGAAAGAAAGAGCAGAATCAGAACTGTTTGCTGACTATGGATGATGGTGTTGTCAATTGGGGAGAACATACAGTAGAGGAAGAAGAGACAAATCATGCACTCATGGCAATCAGCTCAAATAATGAGGTATCATTATGTTCTAAAACTTGCATTGATTCATATAATAAGCTTAAAACACTATGTGATGAACAAATGAATCAGTTAGGTGAACAAGAAGCAAAAATACTTGCCTATACTCTAGCTGTTAAGAAATTAGAAGCTCAAATTGTTACTTTTCAAAAGCAGCAATTATCTCTAAATGAACAGCTTACATTTCAAGCAAATGAAATATATGCAAAAGATGAAAAGCTTAAAAAATATAGGAGAATAGGAATGAAAGCTGTAAAAGAAAAGGAACAATTGCAGAAAACAGTAGATTCATGGAAAAATTCTTCTAAAAACCTTTGGAAATTAGTTGATTCAGGTATGACTTCAAATAGTAAAGTTGGCTTAGGATATGAAATACAATCAAACAATGAGGTTTTAAGCTATGAGGAAGAAATGAATCGTACTGTGTTTAAGTGTACAGAAGAAGATTTTCTTAACAAACCTTTATACAGTAGATTTTCAAAGACTGATAATTTCAAAGGAGTTCCACATCCATTAACTGGAGACTATACTCCTAAACCACAAGAGGAAATTGATGATTCTTTGTATGTTTATGGTAAAAAGGGACCTCAAAAGCCTGAAATTAGTGACTCAGATGACACATCCAATGAGCATTCTACCTGTCAATCAAATGACAGTGAAGGATCTTTTGGAAATCCCTCTGAGCACTCTTCTGAGTCTGAATCAGAAAGTATAAGTGTACCAAATGAGATGTCTACGTCTAAGTCTGTTACAACTAATGAAAAAGTTATGTCTGAATCAAAAGAAGTTGAACCTAGTTGTGCAACACACGTAAAAACTCCTAGGCAACCAATGAAAAATCATGACCACCTGAATTTAAAGGAAATGAATTGGAATAAAATCATGGAAAGAGAACTAGAGAAAGTTACTCTTTCATGCAATGAAAAGTGTTTTATTGTTTGTGAACCTCACATTTGATCAAAGATTGTGACTATTATGAAAAGAAAATGGCAAGAGAGGCTGACCTTAAGAAACAAAGGGTTTTTAATACTGGTAACAAGGCGGCAAAACCAGTATGGAACAATGCAAACAGGGTTAATCGTGCTAATCACTTTGTACCTAGACCAGTAAAACTTAATGCTGACAGGTCTAATGTTAATACTGGTAGGGCAAAAGTTAATTCTGTCAAGTCTAATGTTAATTCTGTTAGGAATAATGTTAATTCTGTCAGGACTAATGTTAATACTGGTAGATTTAAACAACCTGTACCCACCAGTAAATCAAACAGTTTTAGTCCTGTAAGACCCCAGGTGAATAAGTTTAATCAAAGAAGTCATTTTTCAAAATCACATTCACCTGTGAGAAGACCCATTGTTAGAAATACAGCAAGAATGACTTATTCACATGCTGTAAAGGGATATTGGGGCACTGCTGTTAAGACCTCAGCAGGTTATAATTGGAGGAGACCAAGACCAAACTCCAATTATAATAGTGGATCCAATTTTGTTAGAACTATAAATGTTAAAGGACCACAAGGCAGACCCAAGCCTGAAAAGGCCTGGGTCCCTAAGAGAAACTAATTTCTCTTTTTCATGTGCAGGATCATCCACTCAAGAACATGGAGGACAGAGGTATATTTGATAGTGGATGCTCAGGGCACATGACTGGTAACAAGGATCACCTGGATGATTTTGAAGAATGCAAAGGGGGATCTGTTACCTTTGGAGGTAGCAAAGGCACATAACTGGTAAAGGCAGGATAAGAGTTGGTAATTTTGATTTTGATAGTGTGTCTCTTGTAAAAGAACTTGGGCATTTTAATATTTTCTGAATATCACAAATATGTGATAAGCATCACAAGGTTCTTTTTACTGAAACTGAATGTCTTATGGTGTCTCCTGACTTTAAGATGCCTAATGAAAATCAGATACTTCTAAAAGTCCCTAGGCAACACAATATGTATAGTTTTGATATGAAGACACCTTCTCTCACAAAAGATTATGCTTGTTTGATTGTAAAAGCTACATTTGATGAATCTAAAATATGGCATAAGAGGTTAGGTCATATAAATTTTAAAAACCTAAATAAACTTGTGAAGGGAAACCTTGTAAGAGGTCTACCTTCCAAGGTTTTTAGAAATGACTATACATGTGTTGCCTGCCGAAAAGGTAAGCAACACAAGGCCTCCTCTAAGGGTAAATTAGAAAGAATAATCACTAAGCCATTACAAACCTTGCATATAGATCTTTTTGGTCCTACTTCTGTCAAAAGCATTAATCATACAAGTTATTGCCTTGTAATTACTGATGATTGTACCAGATTTAGTTGGGTATTCTTATTGGCTACAAAGGATGAAACTAGTGGCATCCTTCAGAACTTCATTAGACAAATTGAAAACCAGCTTAGTCACAGGGTTAAAATCATGAGATTAGATAATGGCACTGAATTTAAGAATATGGATATGCTTGAATTCTGTGGGAATAAGGGAATAAAACAAGAGTATAGCAATGCCAGAACTCCATAGCAGAATGGAGTTGCTGAAAGAATGTTGAATAGAGGACCCTATTGAGGCAGCTTAGAACTATGCTAGCAGATTCACTTTTTACCAACTAACCTTTTTGGGCAGATAAGAAGCAGTTAGTATGCTTTGCTATATCTTTAATAGGGTAAGGCGTGACAAAACTCAAACAAAACTCCTTATGAGCTTTTATTTGGCAAAATACATTTATTAGCTATTATGACCTTTTGGGTGTCATGTTACCATTTTAGATACTCTAAGTGTGCTTGGCAAGTTTGATGGAAAGTGTGATGAGGGTTTCTTAGTTGGTTACTCACTTAATAGCAAAGCTGTTAGGGTATATAATTTAGTAACCAAAAAGGTAGAAGTAAATCTGCATGTAAAATTTCTTGAAGAAAAAACCAATGTGAAAGGAGTAGGGTATAGATGGATGTTTTATATTGATTATCTCACTGATTCTATGAACTATATTCATGTGTCTTTGGAGAATCAAACTTACCCACATGCAGGTACTTCAGAAGTAACTAATAGTGCAGGTACACTACAAACTCCTAATGCAAATACTTCTAAGAAAGAAGAAGAGGATGAGGATCATATTGTTGTGCCTACAACACTCAAGCATACTGCAGCAAAAGTTAAACCAATGAAGTCTTCTACTAATTCAAAGGCAGAGGAGTTGTTACAGTTTAGGCTACAACAAGTATGGATTCTAGTAGATCTACCGCATGGAGCAAAAGTGATTGGAACAAAATGAGTATACAGATGCAAAAGGGTTGAAAGATGAGTCGTTGTCAAAAATAAGGCAAGACTAGTGGTCCAAGGTCACAGACAGGAAGAGGGTATTGACTATGATGAGGTTTTTGCTCTTGTGGCAAGAATAGAAGCTATCAGGTTATTTTTAGCCTTTGCCTCATTTATGGGGTTCATAGTATACCAAATGGATGTAAAAAGTGCATTTTTGTATGGCACTATCGATGAAGAGGTGTATGTTTCTCAACCTCCTGGTTTTGTTGATCCTGATCATCCTAAGAAGGTTTATAAGGTTGTTAAAGCTTTATATGGCTTACATCAAGCTCCTAGAGCTTGGTATGCTACTCTATCAACATTTCTAGAGAAGCATGGATACAGAAGGGGTACGATTGACAAGACTTTGTTTATTAAGAAGGACAAGAAGGATATCATGCTGGTTCAAGTGTATGTAGATGATATCATTTTTGGCTCTACTAAAAAGTCTTGGTGTGATGAATTTGAGGCCTTGATGAAAGGCAGATTTCAAATGAGTTCTATGGGTGAACTCATATTCTTCCTTGGATTGCAAGTCAAGCAAAAGACAGATGGAATTTTTATTTCTCAAGACAAGTATGTTGCAGACATGCTGAAAAAGTTTGACCTCGCAAGTGTGAAAACTGCAATAACCCCAATGGAGACCAAGATGGCATTGACAAAAGATGAGGAAGCTGATGAAGTGGATGTACACTTATACAGATCCATGATAGGTTCTCTCATGTATTTAACTGCCTCTAGGCCTGATATAATGTTTGCAGTATGTGCTTGTTCTCATTTTCAGGTTACTCCTAAGACTTCACACCTAAATGCTATGAAGAGAATCTTTAAGTACCTTAAGGGCAAACCCAATTTAGGCTTATGGTATCCTAGAGAATCATCTTTGACCTGGAAGCTTTCTTAGATAGTGACTATGCTGGGGCAAACCTTGACAGGAAATCCACAACTCATGATTGTTAATTTCTTAGAAGCAGATTAATTTCATGGCAATGCAAGAAACAAACCATAGTGGCTACCTCTATAACAGAAGCTGAATATGTAGCTGCTACAAGTTGTTGTGGCCAAGTATTGTGGATTCAGAATTAAATGTTGGACTATGGTTTCAATTTCATGAATACCAAAATTCACATTGATAATGAAAGCACAATCTGCATTGTGAAAAATCAGGTGTATCACTCCAAGACAAAGCACATAGAGATCAGACACCACTTTATCCGAGATTCTTATGAGAAGAAGCTCATTAGGGTGGAGAAAATTCACACAGACTTCAATGTAGCTGACTTATTGACCAAAGCTTTTGATGGACCAAGGTTTAATTTCTTAGTGGTTAATATTGGTATGATAAATCCATAGCTACATTTAAGGGGAGGATTAAATGTATAGTTTGTAATCTAGTCATACTAGTTAGTAAAATTAATTATGATAGGTTATCTTATTTTAGTAGTTATTAAAATATACTAGATCTAGAAACATAGTGTTTTCGAATAAGTTTTGTAGTATCTTTTGTGTGTGGCTTAACGTTTTCAGGTTATACTTGGATTGCATGAAGGATTGGAGCATGACTGAAGTTGTGTAAAAGTTAATTCTGGTATTGTCAATAATAATTCTGGTAGTTTACTAGTTAATCC